>CAKNYM010052484.1:206799-220129 GCA_932195095.1 Andricus curvator | reverse complement strand
TGTTCAAGAAAGCCCAAAGTTTCGATAATAACACACTGTTCTTCTTATCAGAAGAATGAGAATTAATCAGATTCCTATCGTGAGTATCCCTGATGTCCTGCTTTACATTTATTTCATCCTTGATGTTAAGGAAGATTTCATAGTCATATATATGTTTAAGAAGATTCAAGATAGTCATGTTTGGACACAGTTCTAGTTCATGTGCATTAATAATATCACAGTTCTTTAACGTCCGAGAAACAATACTGAGGAGAAAAAACTGAAATGTTCTTCAACTTTATGGGACTTTTGTCCAGTGAAAACCCCCAATGTTTCTAGAACACACTGTTCTCTTCGTCAGGGGAACGACAGTTTAAAAGAAAATCATTCCTATCATCATCAATCATCCCTATTGTTCTGGTTTATATTCATCCAATCCTTGATGTTCAGGATGATTTCAGGATTATATTTATGTTTAAGAAGATTTAAAGTATTCATTTTTAGGCATAATTCTGTTCATGTGCATTGATAATAATACAAAAGTTCTTCAACGTACAAGATTTATTAATTGCAAATTAAGGAAACGGATACAGTTTCTCCAGATGTATGGTTGCTTCCCTGATAAACTTGAGCTTAAAGAACTTTTATATTATTAATGCATGTGGACTAGAGTGCCTAAACATGACAACTTTGAATCTTCTTGAACATAAATATGACCGTAACATCTTCCTCAACATCAAGGATTGGATCAAGGTAAACCAAGACATCAATTATACTCACGCTAGGAAGGATTAGTTAGAAGAAGTTAGGAGGATGGAGCTGAACAACATATTGGTTGTTTTCTTTCTCCTAAGTATTTTTTCTCAGACGTTACAAAAATTGTAATAATAATCTAGTTTTGTTAAATATTGAAACTGATCTAGAATTTTTTTGTATTTTTCAGCTTGCGCCTGGGGGATATCTCTTTTACTCTGGCCACCGTGGATTTACGCATGGCCTTATATCGAGGGCGAAAGAACCGTGAACGAAAACGACTGTTATATTCAATTTCTCGAGACAAATCATTATATTACATTTGGCACTGCTATCGCTGCTTTTTACATACCAGTCAGCGTCATGATATTCCTTTATTGGCGTATATGGCGGGAGACAGAAAAGCGTCAAAAAGACTTACCAAATCTGCAAGCTGGAAAACAAGACGCTAGCAAAAGGAGTAATTCGAGGTATCTATTTTATCCTTTTGTTTCATGTTCCCTCAATTTTATTCGTCACTAGTGCCAACGAAATTCAAGCGGAAAAAGTATTTAAAAATTGGATCCGTTCCAATAAATGAAAATTAATCTAGATTGAAAACAACAGAATACCCATTCTCAAATAAAAAGAGGAATGTTCCTATTGATTCAGTTTATTGACAAATATATCAGGAAAAAGGAAATGGAAGGGTCTAACCCACAAATTTTCAAAATTAGATTATTGAATAAAAAAATAAAAATAAAATAATGTAGTACGCATCCTGAGAAAACGATTTTTTTATAATCTCATTCTGTAGTTTTTTATGTTGTTGTAAGGGCTCCCTAATTTTTGCCGACTAAATTTTTCCCATGCATTTATTAAGGGGTTATGCAAAAAAAAAAAAAAAAAGATTTTGATTTTCAATTTACAAAATTGAATTGAACCAAAACAGTCATTTTTAACAAAAAAGATGAAATTTCTATAAAAATCATGAATTTTCAAATAAAAAAGATGAATTTTCAACCAGGGAAAATTTTTTAGTCAATAAAGAAGAAAATTTAATCAAAAAATTGATTTTTCATCTAAGAAGATTAATTTTGTAGGAAACAAGACAAATTTTCAACAAATAACATCATTTTTTAAACAAAAAGTTGAATTTTTAAACTGAAAAAGACCAATGTATAACGAAAAATGGAATAGCTATATTTTCATTACAAAAAATTTATTTTCAATAAAAAAACGAACTTTCTACAGAACAGGTGAACTTCAACCAAATTGTTGATTTTCCAGTAAAAAAATTTAATTTTACCCACAAAAAAAGAATTTTCGACAAAGTAATTGAATTTTTAACGAAAAATGTAATAGTTAATATTTCAAACAAAAATTGTTTTATTTAAAAAAAAATTCTCAACGAAACACTTGAATTCTCAACTTCAAAATATTAATTTTCAACCAAACAGTTGTATCTATGAACAAAAAAATTGATTTTCTACCCCAAAAAAAAAAGAATTTTTAACCAAATGCATAGGTTTCCGACCAAATAGTTAAATTTTCGTATAAAAAATATCAATTTTCTATCGCAAATTAAATAGATAAATTCCAGTTGAAAAGCTTCGTTTTCAACGTAACAGTTTCTTTTTAAACCAAAAAGATTACATTTTTACGAAACAAGACAAATTTTCCACCTAAAAATATGATTTTTCAACAAAAAGAGTGGATTTTCAACCAAATTGTTAAACTTTTAGTTAAAAAAATTAATTTTACATTAAAAAAGAATTTTCAACTTAAAAAGATGAATTTTCAACGTAAAATGTAATAGTTGATACTTCAACCAGAAAATACGAATTTTCAACAAAATTGTTCGATCCATATATGGATCCATATATAAATGATATGAATTTTAAACCAAATAGATGTATTTTTAAACTAAAAAAGATCCGTGTATAACCCAAAATGAAATAGTTAACTTTTCATTACCTAAAATTTATTTTGAAATTTAAAAAACGATTTTTCTTCAAAACAGTTGAATTTTCCACCAAATTGTGAAATTTTTGTTAAATTTTTCGTTAAGGAACTTATATTTAATTCAAGAACAATTTAATTTAACCAGGAAAGATAAATTTCCAACAAAATGCTTGAATCCTCAAATTAAACAGATTCATTTTCAGAAAAAAAAAAAAATAATTTTTAACAAAATACATGAATTTACAACCAAATAGATGGATTTTCATCTAAGAAATAACAATTTTCTATTGCAAATGGAATAGTTAAATTTTCAAGGAATCTGTATTATCATAAGAGAATAACAGAAATTTTTAACGTCTTTTCAGACTAGATGGAATTATGAATTGAAAAAAATTAAATTAAAATTGAAGTGAGAAAGTGCTTTTTGAGATAAATCAATGGTGAATTGAATTCTGAAAAGTATGATTCGAAAATATTATTGGATTCCGAGAAAATTTATAAAATATCACTTTAAAAAATTCACTTTAACATCTTTAAAATCACTTTGAATTAAAATTAAATATTCAATCAAATAAATTATTTTTCAATAAAACAGTTAGATATACAACCAAAAAGATTAAATTTTTACGAAACAAGACGAATTCTCAACCTGAACATATACATTTTCAACAAAAATGTTAATTTTCAACCAATTTATTAAATTATTAGTTGAAAAATTAATTTTACACACACAAAAATACAACTTTTTAATAAAACAGTTGAATCATAAACTGAAACAGATTAGTTTTCAACTAAATTGTGAAATTTTTAACCAAAAAGATTAAATTTCTAGCAAAAAAGAAAATTGGAAATTAGATTTTTTATTACCGTCCAAAGTTGAAAAAACGTGTTCCTCAAACGAAAAAAATACTTTCTTCATAAATTTTCTCGGAACCTAATAACATTTTGGAATGAAACTTTCCAGAGTTCAATTCACCATTGATTTATCTAAAAAGAACTTCCTCACTTTTTTTTTTATATAAAAAATTCGATTTTTGAGGACACTTTTTCTCTCCTGTAAAATCGTGAAATTGTGGATTAGGCTCTTATGGCATGCTACCTCTCATTAATATTTGTACCAAATAATTTTTTAGGTTTATTTTTTTAAGTTTTTTTAAAACAGAAATATTACTTTTTTATGAAAAAGTACATCATTTGCATTAAAATTTTCAATGTTTATGTCCCACAGTGATGAGGCCTTGGATCTGGATGAATGCAGGAGACCAAGAAGCGAGTCAAGTACGGGTGCAGATGAACTGAATACTCACTTCGCTGTTTCTTATCTGGATAGGCATTATCCTCAACATAAACAAGTAAGATAAAAAAAAAATTTAATTCTCTTTTACTCATAATAATTATAAATTTTTATATAAAAAACAAGTAGGATTCAATATGTGAAGAAGTTAAACAAGTTACGTTGAAAAGATTTATAATGTTTTAAAATTAGTTTAATTTGAGAAGTATCTTTAGAATTCCAAAAATAAATTTTTTTTCTTAATTAAAATAACATTGAGGGGTCGTCCAAAATTCTATCGAAACATAGGAAAAAGGGGGCTTTTTTTACGAAAATAGGGTAATAATGGAGGAATGAATTCTTTCAAATAAAGTAATGTAAATACCATGTGGAATACAATATAAAACACTTTAAATTCTTAAGATTTCAAGTCGAAATATATATTGAATTTTCAATAAAAAAGATTAATTTTCTAACCAAAACGAGAAATTTAAAAAAAAATAGAAGAATTTTCAACTTATGAAGAATAAATTTGTAACACTAAATTTAAAAAAAAAAAAAAAAAGTGAAATTTTAAACTGAAGAGGTGAATCTTGAAACAATATAATTTTTTAACAAACTATTTTAACTTTTGACCAAATAGTTAAATTTTCAAACATAAAGATGAATTTTCCAGTAAAAAGATTAATGCTCTACCAAAAACACAAACTTTCAACAAAATATATGAATTTTAAAAACAAATGAACGTATTATCTGTAAAAAGTTTGAATTTGCGACCCCAAAATATTATTTTTTAAGAAAAAAGTTACTTTTCAACCAAAAAGTTAAATTTTCATAAAAATGGTTTATTTTTCAACCAAATAGTTGAATTTGAAAGAAGAATATGAATTTCTAAAAAAAAATTTAATTTTCAAGCGAATAGTTTAATTTTTGACCAAATTATTAAATCCCTAACTAAACCAGATTAATTTAGTACCAGGTTCATTTTTAACCAAAAAGGATGAATTTTCAATAAAAAATATCAATTTTCAACAAAAAATGAAAAAGTTACATTTTTAGTTAAAAAAATAAATTTTCAAGAAAAAAAAAACAATTTTTAAAAAATAGTTACATTTTCAATCAACAAGGTGAATTTTTCAGCAAGAAGAATTATGTTCTACCAAAAACACGCATTTTCAAAAAATTATTGAATCTCATAGCCAAAAGGACGAATTATCTACAAAACGGTAGAATTTGCAGCCCAAAAATATGATTTTTTAACAAAAAAATTAATTTTCTATCAAGAAGTTAAATTTTCATAAAAATACATAGTTTAATTTTTGAAACAAATAGTTAAATTCAAACCAAAAATATGAATTTAAAACGAAAAAGGTAATTTTCAACCAAATAGTTTTATTTTCCACCAAATTGTTGGATCTTCAACCAAATTAGATTAATTTAGACCCAAACAGTTGCATTTTTAACAAAAAAGGAAGGATTTTTAATCGAGAAGATTAATTTTCGACCAAAAAAGAAAAATTTTGAATAAATTACATGAATTTTCGTTTAGAAAAAAATCAATTTTCAACAAAATAGTTCAACCCAAAAAAATAATTTTTTAATCCGGAAGATAAACTTTTCAAAAATGGAATAGATCAATTTTCAACCAGGTCATGAATCTTAAAAAATATGAATTTTTAACAAACTGATTCAACTTTCAACCAAATAGTAGAATTTTCAACTAAAAATGGTGAATAATAAACCAAATAGTTAAAATTTTAACCAAAAATATGAATTTTCCAGCAAGAAGATTAATTTTCTACTGAAAAACCCCAAGTTGTAAACAGATTAGATTAATTTCCAATACAAATGCGGAATTTTAAGGCCAAAACGATGAATTATCTGCAAAACGGTTGAATTTCCAACTCAAAAATATGATTTTTTAACAAAAATAGTTAATTTTCTACCAAAAAGTTATATTTTTATAAAAATAGTTTAATTCTTAACAAAAAAGTTAAGTTTCAACCCAAAAGTTCAATTTTCTACCAAATTGTTGATTTCTCAGAAAAACCAAATTAATTTTCAAACAAAAAGATTAATTTTCTACCAAAAACGACAAATTTTTAACAAAATACATGAATTATCAACTATAAAAAATCAATTTTTAATAGAAAATATCAATTTTGAAATGAAGATAGAATAGTTATATCATTAGTTAAAAAAAATTAATTCACAAAAAAAAAAATTTCAACAAAATAGTTACATTTAAAAAAAAAAAGATGAATTTTCAACTAAACTAATGAATTTTGAAGAATGAATTTTTAACAAAAGAGTTCAGTCCAAAAGATGATTTTTTAACCCAGAAGATTAAATTTCTGAAAACGGAATAGTTAAATAAATTGTCAACCAAGAAGATAAATCTGCAAAAAAAATGAAGTTTTATCAAAGTACAATAGTTCAAATTTTAACAAAGTAGCTGAATTTCTAGTAAAAAAAGATGACTTTTCAAAAAAAAGTTGCATTTTCAAAAAAATTATAAAATTTTCAACAAATTAGTAGAATTTTTAACCAAACAAGATGAACTACGAACCAAAAATATAATAATAATAATTTTTATGACGTATTTAAACACCTCAAGTTATCGGAAATTTCATCTGAAAATAAAGGGTATGATTTTTTTACGACTTTTTTTCTCACGCGACTTAATCAAGTTTTTTAATTGATTTTCTCATAGTTTATTAAGGCTTTTCAATAAATCACGTAAATGAATATATCATTTTTTTAAATCCAAAACTTAAAATAGTAATAGGAAAGTTTTTTCCTTCTCCCGAAAATGTCGAGAAATATAGTCTTCGAGATAACTTCTTTTGGCAGTTACTATCGGAAAATCTTCCATAAAGAAAGATACTACGAAAAGTTTTTTATTTATGTTACATTTCCATGGGAATTTCCAACAGAATCTATGAAGTTTTCTTCTTTCTAAAGAAGCGTTCCAAATGGGAAGATTCTACGAAAAGTTTTTTTTCTTATGAAATTCCCCTGGGAATTACCAACAGAATCGATATAACCTTAACGGTATCATCTCAATCTTTATTATTATTATACCATTCAGCCATTTCCCTTTCGGGGTAAGCGTGACTAACTCGGTGAGGAAGGGAATAATGTGGGGAAGGGGGTATAGATTTTTAGATTTTGTACCCGACCCAGGTTGCAGATCAATCTCTCTAGCGATCACCCTAAGTGAAGAGCCTCACAAAGTCATCATGTGAAGCTCCCCACTCGGGCCTATTAGTATCCAAGGTCTTTTGATTCAGTGCTCATTCACTTCACTGACATTCTTTTTATAAACTATTTGTCGCCACACTTTTCTGTCCTGGCATACCTCTCTAGCTTCCTTCACGTCCATGCATTTTTTCATGCAAGCTCTTGTGTTTGTATGGCTTCTAATGTCTCTTCGAATTAGGGTCTCATTTACACATTCTAACCGTTCTTTTCGCGGTCTGCCTCTGGGCACGCTGCCATTTACTTTACTTTGATACACCTGTTTTATCAGTCGTTCATCTTTCATTCTCTCAACATCCCCTAACCATTTCAAAGAATTTCGTTCACATATGTCAACTAGTGTCTCCTCTACACCACATTCGTTGAGGATCATCTCATTACTCACTTTGTCCATCAGTGTTTTGCCGCATATCATACGCAGGAATTTCATGCTAATCGCGTTAATTTTACTCGTATCCTTTTCTTGATAGGTCCTTTTAACTTTACCTGATATATTTTTGCTTCTGATAGTGGATCCTGTTCTACCTATAATCTTCTTACCCTCCTTTATACGCCTATCTAACTCTCCATCTATCTTTCCGTCACTAGTGAATAGGCCGCCGAGATATACGTATTTATCAACTTGTTCTATTCTCCCATCATTTAGGGCAATGTTGCACATTGTTTTCTCACATTTTCATTCAAACACCATAATTTTTGTTTTATTCAGGTTAATTTTGAGGCCCATGTTCTTCATGCTTGTATTCAGTTTGTTCAACGTTCATTGTAAGTCTGCGATTGACTCTGCCATAACAACCTTATCATCTGCGAACGCTAATCCACGTACCCTCACTGTCCCAAATTCCACGCCTTCTTCGTCGAAGAGGGTCATTCTTAGACACTTGTCCATGAATATAATGAATAGCCATGGGGCTGTTAGGACTTCCCAAAGTTTACTTTTATCCACCGTGTCAAACGCTTTTGGGAGAGTTCATATTTTGTGTAACATTATTTTCGAACTTTTTTAACCACCCTTCCCTCATTTAACAGACATTTTTTAAAATTATTTTTTAAAACGTAATAGACGTTTTCTATATAAAAAAAGGTTTTTTAAGATGAAATATTGTCTAGAAATAAATAAAACAATATTTTGATTTAACACTGAATGCTTTTTCAACATTGTTTTTAGTCATACAAATATTGAAGTTACTTAATGTAAGTACTAATTTAAATTCAGCAATTTAAAACTTTTTTTCAATACCATAAAGAATACAAAATAATATTAATAATAATACAATATAAAAATTTCAAATAACTATTTATTTGCTTAAAGGTTTTGAAAATCTAAATTTTAAAAAAAGATTTTGGAATATTTCAGATGTGTCGAAAAAGAATTTAGAAGATTTTAAAGACTTTTTTTATTTTACAGGATTTTACAAAATATTAGGGTCAATTCGACTCTTTTTAAAAGATGTTTAGGACTTTTAGAAGTCTAGAATAAATCCAGAAATATTTGATAAGTTTTCGGAAATGTTTCCAAGTTTTTGAATATTTCTGATCTATTTAAAACGTCTAAAATTTCTGAAAATATTCTTAACTGACACGAATTTTTCTCAACATTTTGAAAAATTATTCAAAATGTAAAAAAATTGCCTTATAATCTTCTAAATTTTTCCGGGATTTCTAAGAAAATTGGTTTATTCTCTTGAAACCTTTCAAAATTCTTTTGAAGCTCCTAAAGTTTTTTTGAAATCTTTAAAAATCTAAATTTCTAAAAATCTTTTAAAATTTTTAATTCTTTTTAAATCTCTTCAATTCTTCTAAATATTTCTTGAATTTACTCGATTTTTTTTAAATTTTTTAACCTTGCTAAATTGAAACAGTTTGCTTTAAAACCTTTTACACTCTTTTTCGAAATTTTAGGAAATCGTTTGAAATGCTTAAAACCTTTTTTTAATTTTCTCTCAAAGTTCATTTTTCAAAATGAAAAATCACTTAAAATTTGCACACGAATCTTAAGAAAATTCTTTTTTTTTTCATCTTTTCAGACATTCTAAACCTTCTAATCTTTAAAAATTATTCAAATGATTCCTGATTTTTTTTATTACTGCAAAGTTAAAAAAATTGCCTTAAAATGTTTCAGACTCTTCTTTGACAATTTTTTAAATCTTAAGAAATGTTTTGAAATCTTTTTAAATAATCTCTTAAAATTAATTTTTTGAAATGGAAAATCATTTTAATTTTTTCTAGGAACCTAAATTTTTTTTCCTTTTCATGAATCTTTTGCACTCTTTTTAAAAATGTTAGGAAATAATTAAAAATGTTTTGTAATCTTTTTCAATTTTCTCTTAGAATTCATTACAAAACAATCATTCAAAATTTTCCCATGAATCTTCAGAACATTTTTTTAATTCTCTTGACACCCTGCAAAATTCAGTTTACCTAAAACTTGTTTAAATCCTGGAATTTTTTTTTTTAATTGTCTTTTGTTGAAACTTTGTCTTTTGCGGTAGAATATTAATCTGTTTGGTGTCTAATTCACCTTTTTGTTTGAAAATTAATTTCTTTGGTTTAAAATTTCATTAGTAGGTTGAAAATTCCTTTAAAAATTCCAAATTTCGTCGAGAATTCTTGTATTTTGTTGAACATTAATTTTTTCGGTAGGAAATTATTCTTTTTGGTTCAAAATTAATTTCTTTGGTTGAAAATTAGTTTCTTTGAGTGGAAATCAACTTTTTTAAACTGAAACTTTGACACTTCCATTTTTTTTTGTCGCAAATTAATCTTTTTTTAATACATTTAAATTTGGTTGAAACTTCATCTTTTTGGATGAAAACTTAACTATTTCGTTAAAAATTCATCTATTTTTTAAAATTTGTCTTTTTTGGTAAAAGGTTAATCTTTTGGGTTAAAAATCCAACTATTGTTTTTCTTTTTTTCGTTGAAAATGAATTTTTTTACTGAAAATGTAGCTATTCCATTTTTGCTAGAAAATTGATTTTTGTTTAGTTGGAAATGCACTTATTTTGTTGCAAACTCTTCTTTTTCGGGTTGTGCATTCAACTTTTTTGTCAAAAATTCATCTTGTCTTGAAAACTTTTTTTTTTCTCATTGACTGAAAAATCTTTTTTGATTAAAAACTCGAATCTTTTGTTGAAAATTCTTTTTTTGTTTGGTTTGGAAAGTAGTATTTTTTGTTTAAGGACGGAGAATTTGTTGAAAATTCGTATTTTTTTGTTTAATTTGACTGTTTTTAATTGAGAATTAAAATATTTTTTGGTGTAAATAACTATTATACTTTTCGTTAAGAATGCACTTTTTATCGAAGATTCATCACTTTGGTTGAAAATTTAAGTATTTTGTTGAAAATTCCATATTTTTGGATGAAAATTAATTATTTTATTTGAAAATGTAATTCTTCCATTTCGGGTACAAAAGGACCCCGCACAAAATGTATTGAAAAAAGGTCTCGGTGGATTTTGATAATTTTTTGATATTTTGTAGAACATGACCCCCCGAACAAAAAATCATAATGACAAAACCCCGTAAAAATGGACAGATTTTCATCTGCTAAGTGTTGCCAGTGAGCGTAGGGCCAAATAGCCTCTATGTGGCGTGCATGCTACTCCAGAGGGTCTCTTTGGCGCGGAGCAGACGAAAATCTGTCCCTTTTTCGGGGTTTTGTCAGAAGAATTTTTTGTTCGCGGGGTCATGATCTACAAAATGTCACAGTTACAAAGTGCTAAGTGTTTCCAGTGAGCGTAGCGCCAGTAGCCTCCATGTAGCGTGAATGCTGGTCTAAAAGGGTACCTTTGGCGCGGTGCAGACGAAAATCTGTCCATTTTTCGGGGTTTTGTCATTATGATTTTTTGTTCAGGGGCTCATGTTCTACAAAATATCAAAAAATTATCAAAATCCACCGAAACCTTTTTTCAATACATTTTGTGCGGGGTCCTTTATCTTTCGGAATTGAAAACTCGACTATTTGGTTGAAATTTGAATGATGAAGTTTTTTGTAAAGAAAATTAAATTAACCAATTACTTCAAAATTTTAAGCGCTTTATATCTAGGTGCACTTATGCATTAGGTTGAAGAACAAAAAATAACATTATTTGTTTTCATCAATTACCCCCGGATCTTGATCCATTTGGTCAAAAAATAATTGCATCATTTTTTTTTACTTTTAAAAGAAGTTTTAACCGTACTTTTAGGGCCATAAACAGTGAATTTTCATCTAGAAAAGATAAATTTTCAATAAAAAATATCAATTACAACCAAAAATGAAATAGTTATATTGTTAGTTAAAAAAAAAATTCGCAATAAAAATGAAATGAATTTTCAAGTAAATAGTTACATATTCAACAAAAGAGATAACTTTTCAACTAAAATGATGAATCGTGAAAAAATAAATTTTCAACAAAAGAGTTCAACCCAAAAGATGATTTTTAAACCCGGCAGATTAATTTTGTATAGATGAAATAGTCAGATTTTCAACCAACGAAGTGAATCTTAAAAAAAGATTAATTTTTAAACAAGCAGTTAAATTTTCAAACAAAAAGGTGAATTTTCCAGCACGAAGATTAATATTCTACCAAAAATCACGAATTTCCAACAAAATACATCGGTTTTTTACAAAATGGTTGAATTTTGAAGACAAAAGGACAAATCATCCATAAAACGGTTGAATTATCAACCTAAAAAAAAAATTTCCAACAAAAAAGTTAAATTTTCATCAAAATAGTTTAATTTTTAACCAAAAAGGATTAATTTTCGTCCAAGAGAATTAATTTACGACCCAAAAAGACTAATTTTTAACCAAATACATGAATTTTGAACTAGAAGATATCAATTTTCAATAAAAAATATCAATTTTCAACCAAAAATGGAATAGTTACACTGCTTATTAAAAAAATTAATTCTCAGCCAAAAAAAAAAAAAACAAATTTTCAAGAAAATGGTTACATTTTCAACAAAACAATTGAATTTTAAACTAAAATAATAAAGCTTAAAAAAAATTCAACCAAAGAGTTCAATCCAAAAAATGTTTTTTTTAACATACATACAAACATACATACAAAAATAGTAGACAAGTTTTCTGTTACGTACTAATTCGTCGATTTAAGGGGTGAAAACCACCCTTACAGTTCACACCCAAAAACTGTTTTTCTTTAATACCTCAAGAAAGAATCGGAATGTGATTTCTGGACATTTTTATTTTATACAGAAACTTTCAAATCAGCTGAATATCACTGTATAATGTACTGCTGTTAAGAAAATTAAAATTAAAAAAATTAATTACAGCATACGTATCAAATTGTAATCTTTGAAATTTTAAGGGGTACAAAGGGATTAAACATTGTCAAGGTATGTCAAAGAATTTTTCAGAATTTTACAAGATTTAAAGACATATTAAAGAATTTTAAAAATATTGAAGGTTTTTCGTTCGCGCGGGACTACGAAACCTACTGGTGAAAATGATTTTTTGAAAGATGCATATTTATTATTATTATACCATTAAGTCAAATCCCTTTCAGAGTAAGCAGAACTCATTCGGTTCTAGCCTCGTTAACTTTACTCCTATCCTTTTTTTAGTATGTCCTGGTCTCGCTGCTGTATAGCACAGTGGGTGCAAGTATAGGATTATTCTCCCAACATGACCAAACCATCTCAAGAAATTTCTTTTACTCTTGTCAAACAGTCTTTCCGGTGCATCACATTCTTTAAAAATCCTGTCATTACTTACTTTGTCCATTAGCGTTTTACTGCTCATGTTCCACAGTAATTGCATGCCAACCACGTTAACTTTACTCACTATCCTTTTTAAGTATGTCCAGGTTTTGGTACAGTAGAGCACAGTGGGAGAAAGTACAGAATTATATAGAGCAAATGAACACACTTGTTTCGTCAATCGTTCTCATTTCATTCTCTCAACATGACCAAACCATCTCAAGAAATTTCTTTAACTCTTGTCAGACAGTAATGTCTGCATCACATTCTTTAAAAAATAGTCTTATTACTGACTTTGTCCATTAGCGTTTTACTGCATATATTCCGCAGCAATTGCATGTCAACCGCGTCAACTTCACTCATCATACTTTTCTAGTTATGTCCAGGTCTCGCTAGAGTAGAGCACAGTGGGTG
>CAKNYM010052484.1:193316-206789 GCA_932195095.1 Andricus curvator | reverse complement strand
CAGAATTATATACAGCAAATGAACACACTTGTTTCGTCAATCGTTCTCATTTTATTCTCTCAAAATTACCAAACCATCTCAAGAAATTTCTTTGACTCTTGTCAGACAGTCATTCCTGCATCACATTCTTTAAAAAATCGTCTTATTACTGACTTTGTCCATTAGCGTTTTACTGCACATATTCCGCAGGAATTGCATACCAATCGCGTCAACTTCACTCATCATCCTTTTCTAGGTATGCCCAGGTCTTGCTACTCTACAGCACAGTGGGTGCAAGTACAGACTTATATACTGCAATTTTAGCCTTATTTGTTACATTTTTACATGGATAATCTGTTTTAATTTACAGAAGCATAGGCCACTTTCGTGGACGTGGTTGAAGATGTGGTGCATTGCATGGTGGCACAGTGGAAGAGAAGATGAAGATGATGAGGATGAGATTGGAGGACCGGAAAGCAGTAAAGTCTGCTACGAGGAAACCCTTACACCTATTTCCGCAGAGACGCCATTAGGGACGACAGTTTCGCGTTGCCCGTCTCTTAGTGTCATCCAAGCCAATGCAGTCGAGCATTCAGACTACAAAGCAGCCTCTCGAACTTCTGGCAACGATTCAGTAAGACGATCTTTTATTTTTTCGAATTCAATCTTTACCCCAGTTTCCTACTTTTACTAGTTTTCTTAATCGACTATATTTTAAGGCAACGTGCACATACCCTAACGTCCTAAGGTCCTGACGTCACAAAGTGTCACATGGGGGGGGGCGATCGCAAAGGTAACACGTGACACTTCTCTGATCAAAAAATTAAATTTCAATCCGCGTCGATATATTGAAGACCAATATTATCGACGACAAAAATTTAGTAGTTGAATTTTCAAGCCAAAGAGACAAATTTTTTAGAAGACATTTGAATTTTCAACCAAGAAGATTAATTTTCTGCCAAAAGACACATTTTTAACTAAAAAGGATTAGTTTTTAGTCCAAAATGGAACAGTTGAATTTGCAGTTAAAAACTGATTTTCAATTTAAAAAAAAAACTAATCATGAACCAGTTGACTTCAACGTAAAAGACAAATTTTCAACAAAATAGTAAAGTTTTCAAGCTTAAAAATCGAATTTTTTAGATAGCACTTGACTTTTGAGCCGGAAAAGAAGAATTTTCAAGAAAAAAGTTAATTTTCAGTCGAAAAAATGAATTTTCAAAAAAAATAGTTGAATTTTTAACCAAAATAGATCCATTTTTGACCAAAAATGGAATAGCTACACTGCAGGTAAAATATTAAATTTTAACAAAAAAATAACGAATTTCGAAAAGGATAGGTAAATTTTCAAATGAATCGTTTAATTCTTAACCAAATAGTTTGATTTTATACCCAAGTAGTAGTATTTGTTTTAACAAAAAAAAATTAATCATGAACGAACCATATAAAAGGTAATATTGAAAAAAAACTTGAATTTATAATCAGAAACGGTTGAATTTAACCATACAGATGAATTTTAAACAGGATATTTGAATCCTGAATTAAAACGGATTAATGTTTAACCAAGCAGTTGCGTTTTAACCAAAAAGAATGAATTTTCAATCAAGAAAATTAATTTACTACCAAAAGAGACGACTTTTTGACCAGAAAAGATTAATTTTCAATTTAAAATAAAAAACTTTTTTGTAGAAAATTTATCTTTTTTTGTTAAAAACCCGTGTATTTTGAAGAAAATTCATCTTTTTTGGTAAAAGTTAATTTCTTGGTTGAAAAATCATCTTTTTGGTTAAGAATTGATCTTTTTTAGTTCAAAATTCAACGATTTGGTTCAAAATTTTTCTTTTTTAGTTGAAAATTCAAATATTTCGCTGAAAATTCATGTCTTTTGTTGAAAAATCGGCTTTCTGATAGAAAATTAATCTTCTTGTCTGAGAATTCATCTTTTTGGTTGAAAATTCAACTTTTTGGTTGAAAATTCAAGTATTCCAGTTGAATATTTATAATTTTACTTAAAAATAAAACTACTTGGCTGAATGTTAAACTCATTTGTTAAAAGTTCATCTCTTTAGTTAAACATTTAACTATTTTGTTGAAAATTCGTTTGATTTTTTGTTGAAAATTCATCTTTTTGGTTAAAAATTCATATCTACTCCAGTTGAAATATTATTCTATTTTAAAAATTTTAAATAGTTTATCCAGTAATCTGAATTTTCGCTTAAACATTAAAATAGGTCTAAAACCTTTTTATTTTAAAAGCTTCAAAGAAACTTTTCTAATATTTTAGAATATTTAATTTTCAATCAAGTTTAGTGTATAAACTTTATAGGTTAGTTTAAATATTGAAAGTGTAGTTTTTAATTTCAATGGAATTTATGAAAAGCTAATTTTTCTTAGCCATGCATACTTAGTTGATCTTTTTGGTTAGAAGTTAATCTTCTTGTTTGAAAACTAATCATTTCGGTTAAAAATTAATAATTTTGGTTAAAAATTTAATTATTCCAGTTAAAGATTCATCATTTTAGTTATAAATTCATCATTTTCTTTGAAAATGCAACTGTTTTTTGAAATATATATTTTTTTGTTGGTTAAAAAATATTTTCTTTTTTAAACTGAAAATTAACTGCTTCATTTTTCATTGATAATTTATATTTTTTGGTTGAAAATTCATTCATTTTATTGAAAATTCGTCTTTTTTGTTATTCGACTATTCCAGTTGAAGATTCATTCATTTGGTTAAAAATCTCCAGAAAAGTTTTTTATTTTCTTGAATCCTTTCAAACTTCATAAGAAGCTTCGATAATTTTTTCGAAATCTTCAAAAATTTACATTTCGATTTAAATTTTTGTAAATCTTTTCAAATTTCACATTATTTTTCAATCATTCCCGAAACATTCAAACCTTCTGAATATCTTTTAAAATTATCCGAATTTTTCTAAAAAATTTCTTAAAATTTAGAAAAATAAAAAAAATTGCCCTTAAATCTTTCAGATTTTTTTCGACATTTGTAGAAATTTTTTGAAATGTTTCGAAACCTGTTTAAATTTTCTCTTAAAATTAATTTTTCAAAATAAAAAGACATGAAAAACTTTAAAACTTTCCTTTAAAAAAACTTTTAAACCGTCTAAATAGCTTTTGAAATTATTCGAATTTTTCAAAAAATTTTCTTAACATTCTGAAAAATTACAAAAATTGCCTTAAAATCTTCCAGAATCTGTTATGACGATTTTAGACATCTTTTGTAATCCTTTAAAATCTTTTGTCATCTTTTAAAATGTTCATAAATATTCTCTTAAAATTAATTTTGCAAAATAAAAGATCTGTGCACATTTTTGCATGAATTCTAAGAACATTTTTTTATTATCGTGAATCCATTCAAAATCCTTAAGAAGCTTCAAAATTTTTTTTCAAATATTCAAAAATGTACATTTTTTAACACTTTTGAAATATTGCCAACTTTTAAATTAATTTAGAATCTTTTCAAAATTTGGAAATGTCTTAAACTTACTCGCATTTTTTATAAATCTTTGTAATCTTGCTGATTGAAAGATTTTTCTTGAAAATCTTTCCCATTTTTTTTCGAAATTTTATAAGGAATTAAACAAATTTGTTTGGAAATTGTTGTCCATTTTCTCTTAAAATGTATTTTCAAACAAAAAAATTTATAATTTTCCTAAGATTCTAGAGAAAATTCAAAATTTGTTTGAAGCTTCCAGATATGTAGAAAAAATATAGTTTTTTATTTTTCAGGATTTTGACAAATTTGAGTCAGTTTGAAAGATATTTAGGACTTTTAGAAGTTTGGAAGATAAATATCTTTTAAATTGACTCGAAATATTCCTAAAATTTTGAAAAATCATTCAAAATTAAAAAAATTGCCCTTAAATCTTCCAGATATTTTCGAAACCTGTAAAAATATTTTGAAATTATAATAATATTTCGATATATTTTGAAACTTTTTCAAATTTTCTTTTAAAATCAATTTTTCAAATTAAAAATTGTCTCAGGACTCTCAAGAAATTTTTTTATTTTCTTGAAACCTCTCAAACTTCTTAAAAAGATTCTTTTCTTTTGAAATGTTGAAATTTTGTTTAAATATTATCTTAAAATTGATTTTTCAAAATAAAAAATCTGTTTAAATTACCCCATGGATTATGAGAAATATTCTGTATTATCGTGAAAACTTTTGAAATTTTTTTTTTATTTTTAAAAATTTTTGAATCTTGCTAATGGAAAGATTTTTCGAAAATAATTAAAATTTTGTTTGAAATCTTTGTCAATTTTCTCTTGAAATTTATTTTCAAAATAAAAATTCAGTTTAAATTCTCCCAGGAAGTTTATGAAAGTTTTTTTTTA
Organism: Andricus curvator; assembly: GCA_932195095.1. Taxonomy (NCBI): domain Eukaryota; kingdom Metazoa; phylum Arthropoda; class Insecta; order Hymenoptera; family Cynipidae; genus Andricus; species Andricus curvator. The sequence goes on along the minus strand of CAKNYM010052484.1, from coordinate 202,457 downwards.
TTTTCTTGAATCTTCAAAGTTTTTTTCGAAATCTTCAAAAATTTACATTTTGTTAAAAATTTTTGAAAATCTTTTCCAACTTAAAATAATTTTTTCATCATTATAAAAACTGTTAAACCTTTTAAATATCTTTTTAAAATTCTTCGAATTCTTCCAAAATTTTTCTTGAAATTATAAAAAACTAAAGAACCTGCCTACAAATCTTCCAGATCCTATTTCGACAATTTTAGAAATCTTTTGAAATGTTAAATTTTTTGAAAATTATTATCTTAAAATTAATTGTTTTAAACAGAAAATCAATTTAAATGATCCCATGAATTATGAGAAATATTTTTTTATTATCGTGAAACCTTTTGAACATTATTTTTCAAAGTTTTTATAAAATTTTGCAATTTTTCTAATGCAAAGATTTTGCTTGAAAATCTTTCCCATTCTTTTTAGAAATGTTAGAAAGTAATTTAAAATATTTTGAAATATTTTTCAATTTTCTTTAAAAATTTATTTTCAAAATAAAAAATCAGTTTAAATTTTCCCAGGAATTTTTTATATTGTTTTAAAGCTTTTTAAACTTCTTAAAGAGCTTCAAATTTTCTTTCGAAAACTTCCAGAATTTACATTTTATTTTAAATTTTTTGAAATATTTTCAAATTTCAAATTATTTTTTTAACCATTTCCAAAACTTTTAAACCTTCTCAATCTCTTTTACAATTATTCGAATTTTTTCAAAAATTTTCTCAAAATTCTGAAAAATTACAAAAACTGCCTTAAAATCTTCCAGAATTTATCATGACGATTTTAAAAATCTTTAGTAATTTTTTAAAATGTTTTCAAATATTTTCTTAAAATTAATTTTTCAAAATAAAAAATCAGTTCAAATTTTCCCAAGAACTGTAAGAAAATTTTTTCATATTCGTCAATCCATTCAAAATCCTTAAAAAAATTTAAATTTTTTTCCCGAATAGTCAAAAATGTACATTTTTTAAAACTTTTGAAATATTTTCAACTTTTAAATTAATTTTGAACCTTTTCAAAATTTCGAAATTTCTTCAACTTACTCGCATTTTTTATAAATCTTTATAATCTTGCTAATTGAAAGATTTTTCTTGAAAATCTTTCCCATTCTTTTTCGAAATTTTATAAAATAATTCAAAATCTCCTGAAATCTTTGTCAATTTTCCCTTTAAAATTATGTTTAAATTTTCCCAGGAATTGTAAGGGAGTTTTTTTATTTTCTTGAAGCCTTTTATACTTCTTAAAATACTTCGAATTTTTTTTCGAAATCTTCAAAAATTTACATTTTGCTTCAAGTTTTTGAAATTTCAAATTAGTTTTCCAACTATTTCCAAAACTTTTAAACCTTCTAAATATCTTTTAAAATTATTCGGATTTTTCCCAAAATTTTCTGAAAATTCTGAAAAATTACAGAAATTGCTTTAAAGTTTTCCAGAATTTGTTATGAAGATTTTAGAAATTTGTTGTAATCTTTTAAAATTTGTTGTCATCTTTTAAAATGTTTTTAAATGTTCTCTCAAAATTACTTTTTCAACATAAAAAATCAGTTCAAATTTTCCAATGAATTCTAAGAAAATTTTTTTATCATAGTTAACCCTTTCAAAATCCTTAAGAAGCTTCAAATTTTTTTCCAAATATTCAAAAGTGTACATTTTTTTAAACTATTACAATATTTTCAACTTTCAAATTAATTTTGAATATTTTTAAAATTTCTAAATGGCTTAAACTTATTCGCATTTTCTATAAATTTGTGTAATCTTGCTAATTGATTGATTTTGCTTGAGAATCTTTCCCATTCCTTTTCGAAATTTTAGAAAACAATTCAAAATCTTTTGAAATCTTTGTCAATTTTCTCTTAAAAATTATTTTAAAAATAAAAAATCAGTTTACATTTTCCCAAGAATTTTAAGAAAATTTTGTATTATCTTAAAACCTTTTAAAATTCTTAAAAAGCTTCTTCATTTTTGAAATCTTGAAAAATACATTGATTTTCATTATTGAATATATATTATTAATATAACCTTACATTTCTCATAAACCTGAAGTTTGCAGACTCTTATTTTTAAATGGCAAAAAAAAAATTAGAACTTCATCCAATCACGAACACAATACATAGTTCCAAATTGTTTCGAGTAATTTCGAGATGGTTCGAGAAATAATCGAAAATGGCGCCATGCACTTTTTAATAATTGGACAGAATAGAATAGACCTGGAATAAATTAGGGATCAAGACAAATTTCGAAAATAAGCTTAAATAATCCTGAATTATTGAAAATTCGAGCTTTCAATTTTGAAGCTTTCATTTTAAATGTATTCCAAATTTTCAAAAAAATAATGTGTAGGTCACTGGCTGGAAAATAAAATTCACTTTTAAAATTCAGTTTCTGAAAGACTGAAAGGAGCAAAGATAAGGGTAGAAACGGGTAATATTCACGAAACTGTACACCTTTGCGGCTTCGGCTTTTACACATAGAAAAAAGTCAAACCAGATCTTAGACTTGTAATATTTTATCGTACAATAACTTTATTCAATTTTTTACCACGAAATAAGTGTACCTTTTAATAAATATTTACACTATATTGCGTAAAAAATATCCAAAATGTCAGCTCCGTAATTGTCCCAAATTAAAATATTTTGCGCAAATCCATGAATTTTATTTCACTAAGTTAATGTTACCTTCCAGTGTCTATATCATTTGAATAATCCAAGTATATAGTTGATTTTTAAGTGCGCTACAATGTTACAGAAATGACTTTTAAAGTTTCTAAATAAAGCAATGCACTTTGTCACATCATATTTCAAATAATTTTGTTTATCATACTTTTTTGCGATTTTGAAATCTTGCGGTTCGTTTAAACGCCATCTACTCACATTATTTCGAAGACTGACTCTCAAACTATCTAACTGACGCTCGTTGGAATTTTTCCCATTCGAAATCATTCGACAGCTGTGATGGTTTGTTTACAAAACTAGAGCCTTATACACGCGCTCCGCGCGCGACCAATTTATTTACATGTATTTATTTTATTTGGAAATGAATTTCAATAAAATACCATGAAATTAATTTTTACTTCAATAATTTTGATTTTTACACGGCTTCGAATGGATACCATCTCACGATGCAGAATAAATAATTCTGTAAAAAATTGAGCCTATTCGTTGAAAAATAGCCAGACTCTAAATTTTGTAATCGAAATGGTTTAAATAATTAATAATTCTTGTAAATTTACAAAACATAGTAAGGAGTCACCGGAAAGATAATCTTAGTTGACTCCGCAAACAAATTGGTCTGAATGTGTTCATGAAAATTGTTTAAATAATTAATAATTATTGTAAATTTTCAAAGTATCATAGGAAAGAGGTATTTGAAAAACATTCTTTATTGAGTCCGTAAACAAATTGAGCCTATTCTTTAAAAAAATAGCCAAACTCTTGATTTGTTTATCAAAATTGTTTAAATAATTATTCATTCTTTGAAATTTGCAGAGCATTATAGCAAAAAATCACTGCAAAGATATTCTTACTTAATTCTATAAAAAATGGAGCCTATTCGTTAAAAAATAACCAAACTCTCAGTTTTAAAATTAAAATTGTTTAAATAATTGAAAATTATTGTAAGTTTAGAAAGCAACATAGATAACAGTCACCGAAAAGATATTCTTAGTTGAATTCGTAAACAAAGTCAGCCTATTTGTTGAAAAACAGCCAAACTCTGAATATGTGTATGAAAATTGTTAAAATAATCAACAATTATTGTAAATTTGCAAAGTAACATAGGAAAGACTTATTTTTAATACATTCTTTTTGGGTCTGTAAACCAATTGAGCCATTTCGTTAAAAATAATGATATTACAAATAATAATTCTTGTAAATTTACAATGAAGCATATAAAATAGTCATCGAAAAGACATTCCTAGTTGACTCCTTGAAAAATAGACAAACTGTGAATATTTTTAGGAAAATTGTGAAAATAATTAATAATTATTTTATACTTGCAAAGTATCGTAGAAAATATTTATTGGGAATACATTCTTTCTTGATTCCCTAAACTAATTGTTCCTATTCGTTGAAAAATTACCGGGACCTTAATTTGTTTATGAAAATTCTTTAAATAATTAATTATTCTTGAAAATTTGCAAATCATTATAGAAAAAAGTTATCTGAAAGATATTCTTACTCAATTCTGTAAAAAATTGAGCCTAATCGTTAAGAAATAGCCAAACTCTTAATTTTTTGATCAAAATTGTTTAAAAAATTAATAATTCTTGCAAATTTATAAAACAACATAGAAAAGAGTTATCGGAAAGATATTCTTAGTTGACTCCGTAAAAAAATTGTGCCTATTCCTTGAAAAATACCCAAACTCTGAATATGTTTATGAAGACTGTTTAAATAATTAATAATTATTGTAACTGTGCAAAGTATCGTAGAAAAGAGTTATTGGCAATACATTATTGGTGATTCCGTAAACAAATTGGGCTTATTCGATGGACTTGCAAAGCTTCATAGAAAAGAGTCATCGGAAGGATATTCTTAGTGAATTCTGGAAAAGAAATTTAGCCTATTCGTTGAAAAATAGCCAAACTCTTTGTTTATGCAAATTGTTTCAATTATTAATAATTATTGTAAATTTACGAAGCAACATAGAAAAGTTTCATCAGAAAGACATTCGTAGTTGACTTTGTAAACAAACTGTACCTATTCCTTGAAAATAGCCAAACTCTAAATATGTTTATGAAAATTGTTAAAATAATGAATAATTATTATATATTTGCAAGCTATCGTAGAAACGAATTATTGGAAATACATTCTTTCTTGATACCCTAAACTAATTTATCCTATTCATTGAAAAAAGGCCAAGCTCCTTCTGAAAAGTTAAACAAAAATGTAAAGTTGGTTTTTAAATTAAAAAATTAACAAAATTTATTATAAAAAATCAAAAACACAATTAAAAATTAAATGTTACTCAAAATTTCGAAAGTTTCAAACATTTTGAAATATAAATGAACTATGACTAAAACGTTAAATCGAAAATGAATCTTTCAAAATACGAATAAAATATTTAAAATGTTAATTAAAAGCCTTATTTTTTAAAAATGCGTGAAAGAAATCGTATATATACCGAAGTATAAATGCATATACTTCCATTAAGCTTCTTATGAAAACAAACATCTCGAGTTCAAATAAACACAGATCGCCCATCGTCGATGAGATCGCCTTATGGTTAACTAAGTAACGGTAACGGTAACTAAACGACGAATACCAACTTTCAAAGATAGGACAGTCCGTACAAAAAAGCCGGTCAGCTCCAAAATGCAATAAATCGCTTAAAGTAAATGAAGTCCATCAGTGATTTTGAGTTTATTTACAGTTATAGTCCACACACAAACTGCCGGTGTGCGGAAAAAAGTAGAAGTTAAAAAATTCAAGAGAAAAATGTAAGTTTAGTTGTAAATGTCAGCTCCATAATGGTCAGCTCCATAATGAAAATATTACGGTTTCTAATACAATTTATTATTCGACATCTTTTATTGATATGAAAACTATTTAACAAAGTATTTGGTAGAGTTTTTCTCTGAGAATGGTGGCTGTGAACAAAATTAATGCTAGGAACGTTGAAGCACAGCGATGTTTAACTAATGAATTTATCATTTTTTAAATTGAATAAAGGCCTTTGAATAAATCACCATATTGCTCATTAACTCTAATTAAGAGTATTATAATCTTTAGAAAAATGTTGTTTTTTGTTGTTTTTTTTTTAAAGAAGAAAATTAGAAACACAATATCGTCAAGTCAATCTGTGCAAAAATTCTATTCTTGAACAAAAAGACTCAGAAACATTATGCAACCAAAAATCAGTTATTTTGAAAAAACATATTCGAAAAGCTCAATATATGAAAAAGAATTGCATAGAAAGGCCTCAAAATATGTTTCCAAACAACGTTTTAATCGGCTCATTAGAGACAAGTATATAATTAGAGGAAAAAAAAGGGAGAGAATTAGGAAAGAGACAACCAACCCATCCTCACTCTCATTACCTTTCTCTTACTCCGTCTTTTTTATACTACTTTTGGGAACCAACATGTTTCGAGACCTTTTAGATCTCCTCATCAGGGTATAGTTTTATAGGATACTACGAAAACATTGATCTATTTTTTGCTTAATATTAGTAATGTATGTTCATATGAGACTGAAATTTCTTGTCATAATGTTATTTACATTATTTTAGTTTGAGTGGCCAAATAAATTACTAGAGTTGTCATTAAATGTTAAAATACGTGTAGTTTAATCATTAAAATGTTGAAGTTCTGTTTTGTATAGTTTATTTTAAATAAATTATATTTTTGTATTTATTAAATAGACTGAAAATTTATTTACCTGTCACTTATACCGACCTATAACTTTGGTATTTAATTATAAAGCAGCGAATATTTGAGAAATTAGGTTTACTCATCCGCATTTTATGTAAAAAAAAGCACTTGAAGTTGTAATTATTCATCAACCTCTGATAATTTGATTTTCATGCTCAGTATTTTTAATATTATATACTTTACTTTTCATTTGCTTAATTTTTTGTTTTGCACTTTATATTATTAAAATATACTGAAGAAATGTAAAGTACATGAAGATAAAATAGAATCAAAAGTATTTTTTAAATCAAAAAGTCTATTTATAAAGAAAACACACTCATTCATACAAATGGTCAGCTCCATAATACAGTGGTCAGCTCCGTAATGCGAAGTTTTTGAAAAAGTGCCTATAATAAATTTTTTTACAAGGTTGTACTGAAAATAATGCCTCATTTTCGTAAATAATGTACTTTTAAAGTGAAAAAAATATGTACTGCGCGAAAAAAATGCAATTAAAAATTTTATGATTTTAGATGTAAAAGTGTACAGTTTCGTGAATATTACCCATATAGAAAAAGGATAGTTATCGACCAACCATCTGATGGAAAGTTTGCAAAGAAGGTTTATGTTTACGTCTTTGATGTCTCAGCAGGGATGGCCTATTAACCTACTTTCTGCCTTAATTTGTAAACACGGTCCGTCTTGATCTTATGTATGGGTTTCACGATCCAAAGTAATTTCATAAAATGCAGACAGTTAATCTTTGGGGTGATCCTTTTTTGGGAGAATTTTACCCCTGACATAGAGTGCTTCACTTGATGGATAGTGTTAGTGATATGACAAGGAGGATGTCGCAATGAAACTTTATCTTGATAGCCCTTGAAATTCTGCACACGAAGCTTCTATTTCATTTTCTTGTCAAACTTTTTTTTTTCATATCGTCAACTAATATTATCTGTAAACATGAAAAAGTAATATAAACATTTGCTTTGATTCTCGGTAGATAAAAAATTAACATGTGAAAATTGTACGTTGTTAAGTATCACCGATTCATTATTTAAATAATGAGTGCACCTTAGGGGCCGTGCAGAAACCAGTTTACCAATTTAAAAGAAAATATAAGAAATTAGAGAAAGTGAGGAAATACATAGACGAATTTTCAATTAATTTTTTTTTAATTAATTTGCCATTGATAATGTTGTTTGGCTGAAAGTTCAACTGTTTTGTTGGATTTTTTTTCAATTGAAAATTCATCTAGGCTGGTAGAATTTGCATCTTTTTTTGTTGTTAAAAATCACAACTCTGACAGACAATTTGTTTTGGTTAAGGATTTAACTATTTTGTTGAAAATTCGTCTTTATTGGTTGAATTTAACTGTTTTTGGCTTAAAATGACTACATTTTTTAGTTGAAATATCAACTTTTAAATTTTTCGTCGAGAATTCATATTCTTTGGCTAAAAATTCAATTCTTTGGTTGAAAGCTGAAATATTTTGTTCTATTTTTTTTTTCTAAAAAAGATAAATTCCAAGCTAAATGGTATAGTTACATCTTTAGCTTCAAAATGAATTTGAAACTAAAAAAAACGATTTTTTAATAAAATAGTTCAATTTTCAACCAAGAAGACTAAATTTCTATAAAAAAAGATAAAATTTCCACAAAAAATGGTATAGTTAAATTTTCAGTCAAAAAAATGAATTTTTAACTGAAATGATGAACCTTTAATTAATAAACCTTTATTCCATAATAATCCTGATGATGAATTGTAAAGGATTCTGCCTTTTTTCTCTGTATTTAAAAAACATACCTACCTCCCGCTTTTCTCATTTTTTTCGCTTAAATGCGAACTAAATTAATGAAAACTATGAAGAAAAATAAACTACTTTTTGTTGAAAATTCTACTATTATATTTTTGGTTCGTAATTTATCTCGTTTGGTTAAGAATGCTAGTATTTGGTTCAAAGTTTTCTTTTTTTATTCAAAATGCAACTATTTTGTAAAAAAAAGTCATATTTTTTGGTCAAAAATTGAACTACTTGGTTGTAAGTTGAACTACTTTGTTAAAAATTAATTTTTTTGATTGTAGATTCATCACCTTCGTTGAAAATTTGACTATTCCATTTTTAGAAAATTAATCTTCTGGGTTAAAAATACATATTTTCGGTTGAAAATTCAAATGTTCTGTTGAAAATTTGCCTTTCTGGCTTGAGAATTCAACAATTTTATTCAAATTTTTTTCGTTTTTTGTTTGAAAATTCATCTTATTTTGTAGAAATTTCACCTTTTTTGTTTAAAATTGCAACTTTCTGGGGAAAAATTAACTTGTTTCGGTTGAAAATTAACTTTTTGGTTAAAAGTGCGTATTTTCGGCTCGAAAATTCAAAAATTTGGTAGAAAATTTAACTATTTCGTCGAAAGTTGAACTACTTTATTAAAAATTCATTTTTTTAGTTGAAGATTCATCATTTTACTTCAAAATTAATTACTTTGGTTGAAAAATTAACTACTTCGATGAAAATCAGGTTTTTTTGTTGAAAATTAATTTTTTAACTGAAATTTCAACTAATCCATTTTTGTTTGATAATTTACCTTTTTTAGTTAAAAATCCAACTTTCTGGTTAAAAAATAATCTGTTTCGGTTAGCAGTTAACTTTCTGGTTGAAAATTGGTATTTTTGCCTATAAAATTCAAAATTTGGTAGCAAGTTGAACAATCTAGAAGAAAATTTAACATTGATCGAAAGTTGAACTACTTTGATACAGATTCATTTTTGAATTGA
>CAKNYM010052484.1:180018-193306 GCA_932195095.1 Andricus curvator | reverse complement strand
CATCATTTCACTCAAAAATTGATTTCTTTGGTTGGAAATTAGTTGTTTTTTTTTGTTGAAAATTAATTTTTTCAAAAATCTAGAAGAAAATTTAACTTTAATTGAAAGTTGAACTACTTTGATATTGTTTGATACAGATTCATTTTTGAATTGAAGATTCATCATTTTACTCAAAAATTGCTTTCTTTGGTTGGAAATTAGTTGTTTTTTTTTTTTTTTTTGAAAATAAATTTCTTTAACAATCTAGAAGAAAATTTTACTTTGATCGAAAGTTGAACTACTTTGATACAGATTCATTTTTGAATTGAAGATTCATCATTTCACTCAAAAATTGATTTCTTTGGTTGAAAATTAGTTGTTTTTTTTTTTTTTTTGTTGAAAATTAATTTCTTCAAAAATCTAGAAGAAAATTTAACTTTGATTGAAAGTTGAACTACTTTGATATTGTTTGATACAGATTCATTTTTGAATTGAAGATTCATCATTTTACTCAAAAATTGATTTCTTTGTTTGGAAATTAGTTGTTTTTTTTTTGTTGAAAATAAATTTCTTCAACAATCTAGAAGAAAATACTATGATACAGATTCATTTTTGAATTGAAGATGAAAATTAAGAAATTAAGTTAATTAATTAAGAAATTAAGAAAATTTAAGTTTGATCGAAAGTTGAACTACTTTGATACAGATTCATTTTTGAATTGAAGATTCATCATTTTACTCAAAAATTGATTTCTTTGGTTGGAAATTACTGTTTGGTCGTAAATGCATGTATTTTGTTTAAAAAATCGTCTTTTTCGTTAGAAAATTAACCCTTTTGGATTAAAATTCAACTATTAGTTTGAAAATATATGTATTTTGTTGAAAATTCGTCTTCTTTGGTAAAAAAATTCCATCTTTTTTTTGTTAAAAATGAAACTGCATTGATGAAAATTAATCCGTTTTAGTTGAGGATTCAAGTATTTTGTTGAAAATTCGCCTGTTTTGGTATGTTCAACTGTTTTTTATTTAAAATTGAAATCTTGTTTTATTTAAATATCAACTATTGAATTCTTTCACGATAACTGGTATTTTCGCGTTAAAAATGAAACCGTTTTATAGACAATTCGTCTCTCTGATTTGGTAGAAAATTCAGAAATCTGGTAATCAACTATTTGATCGAAAGTTGACATTTTATAGTTGAAAATTCATCATTTTACATAAAAATTGATTTCCTTGGCTGAACATTCAACTACTGCGTTAAAAATTCATTTTTTTTGTTGAAAATAAATTTTTTTAACTACAAATTTAACTATGCCATTTTTTGTTGAAAAATCTTTTTTACTTAAAAATTCAACTATTTGGTTGAAAATTCATTATTTTGTTTAAAGAATCGTCTTTTTTGTTAGAAAATTAAACTTTTTGGTTTAAAATTTAATTATTTGGTTGAAAATATATGTATTTTATTGAAAATTCGTTTTTTTTTTAAATCAATTTTCTAGTTTGGTTTAAATATCAACTATTTCATTCTTTCGGGTTGAAAATTCAACCGCTTTGTAGAGAATTCGTCACTTTGGCTTGCAAATTCACAATTTGGTAGAAAATTGAATTATTTGGTGGAAAATTCGTCTTTTTTATTTTAAATTAATTTTTTTAATGAAAATTTAACCATTCCATTTTTGGTTACAAATTGATCTTTCTAGGTTAAAAATACAACTGTTTGATTGATAATTTATTTAATTTGTTGAAAATTCGTCGTTTTCCGTAGAAAATTAATCTTCTTAGTGGAAAATTCAACTATTTTGTTAGAAATTTATATATTTTGTTGAGAATTTATCTTTTTTAGTCGAAAATTAATCTTCTTGGTTAAAGGTTCATCTTTTTGTTTAAAAATTGAATAATTTGGTTGAAAATTCAAGTGCTTTTTTGTAGAAAGCTCGTCTTGCTGCTTTGAAAATACAACATTTTGGATAAAACTTTTTTTCTTTATTGACTGAAAAATATTTCTTGGTTGAAAAATACAGCTCTTCTTTAAAATTTGTCTTTTTGGTTTCGAAATTCTTCTCTTTTAGTATAAATTTCATTTTTTTTTAAATAAAAATTCATTTTGTTTGCGAATTAATTTTTTCAACTAACAATGTCACTATTATATATTTCGTTGAAAATTAATATTTTCATTGAAAATTGATCTTTTCTATTTGAAAATTCATGTGTTTTGTTGAAAATTTATCTTTTTGGTCGAAAATTAATCTTCTTAGTAGAACATTAATTTTTTTTTAAATGCAGTTGAACCAGTTTGTTACAAAATTGATATTTTTTAAGATTCACCTCCACGGTTGAATATTCAACTATTCAATTTTTTTGGAAATTAATTTTCCGGGTTAAAAAATCATATTTTGGGCTGCACTATTTTATTGAAAATTCATTTTGTTTAAAATTCAGCATGTTAGTTGAAAATTCAACTCTTTGTTTGAAAATACTTTTTTTTTTAGTTGCGAATTAATGTTTGTAATTAACAATGTCATTCTTGCACTTTTGGTTGGAAATTGTTCTTTTCTAGTAAGAATATCATGTGTTTTGTGAAAAAAAAATTTTTTTTGGTCGAAAATTAATCTTCTCGGTTGAAATTTCACCCCTTTTGTTTAAAAATAGAACTGCTTGGCTCTAAATAAATCTGGTTTGGTTGAGGATTCAACAGTTTAGTAGAAAATTAAACCATTCATGTGAAAGTCAACTTTTTTTTCTAAATTCATATTTTTTGATCAAAAACTATTTGGTTAAAAATTAAACTATTTTAATGAAAATTTTACTTTTTAATAGAAAATTAACTGTTTTTACCAAAAATAATATTTTTGGTTTGAAAATTTAATCGTTTTATAGATAATTCATATCCTGTTGGCTTTAAATTTCAAAATGTTCTTTTTTGGGAGAAAATTAATCTTCTTGTTCAAAAATTAAACTTCTTAGTTGAAAATTCATCCTTTTTCAATCAAAATTCAACAGTTTGGGTATAAATTAATCTGGTTTGGTTAAGGATCCAACAATTTGATGAAAAATTAAACTATTTGCTGAAAAGTTAACTTTTTTCTTAAAAATTCATATTTTTGGTTGAAAATGTAACTGCTTAGTTGAAAAGTCATCCTTTTAGTAAAAAAATCAATTACTTGGTAGAAATTTGAACTAGTTTGTTAAAAATTTATATATTTTCAAAATTCACCTCTTTGGCTTGAAAATCAACTTTTTTTGTTGAAAATCCGTTTTTTTTATTAATTTTTTATCTAAAAATTTCACTATTCCATTTTTGTTTAGATCCTTTATAAGTTGACAATTTAATTATTTGTTAGAAAATCCATAAAAATAGCCTAAAATTGGTTAAGTAGTTAATGGACGACCCCTAATGGATGATAGAAGATAAATTATATAGAATGAAGATCTTATAAGTAAAATGTATGGCGTACATAAAATAAGTAATAAACTAGGATCAAGTCAAGTGGGACGTGAAGAATAGTGAAACTAAGAAAAAATGAGAATAGCGGAATAAATTATTCTTTTAATCCAAATTTTTTTTTTCTACGAATATATAGAGAATTATTTCCAAAACTCAAATGAAATTCGAAAATTTCAGTTTTAAGTTGAAATGTCTTGATCTTTTTATTACATATTTAAATCCTCTTAAAGAAGTCCTTTACAATATATTTGCAGAAATTTTAATAAAATATAATGAAGATTGAATAACTTGATAGCTGCAATTTATGGTGGCCCAGAAAAACAAAAGTTTTTAATTTTATGTGCCCCCCCCCCCTTTCCAGGTTTCCAAAAACAGTGAATAAGTTTTTTTTAATGTTAAGTCTGCCCACCTCTTACAGGTTCCCATAAGAATATCATGGGAAAAAACACAATTTTGTGAATTTCTTCCAAAACGTGATTTATGATAAATCCCTCTCATGGTGCCCCAAAAACTACCCCATGTAAGTTCCATAAGGATTTTGCGAATGTTGCCCTTAATTATTACTTTCTAAACAAATTTTTATAGATCCTCGCGAACAAATGAGTTACGAGATTTCATTTATTTCCAAATCAATTCTTAATTGTTTAAACAATTTTTGTTTATTTGAAAAATTTTCTTCACATAGAATATCGCGAATTAAGGGTACTTTATAAATATTATGGGTCTATCTAATAAACTTGAAGAGTGTATATTTTTATTTCTATTCATTGTTTATTGTTTAAACAATCTATTTTTGTCTGAATCAAACTTTTCAACGAATATAGCCAGAAAGTCGTACTTTCTTTAATGCGAGAACAGGAGATAGAGGAGGAAGGGAATGGGATGGAGAGCGAGGAAGAAAATCCAAGGACAAGATACTGAATGGGGAGGGAAAGAAGTTGTTAAAGAGCCTAGGGGAGATGGGATGGTTTATCCTAAACGGAAGTATAGAGGGGGATGAGGAAGGGGAATATGAGAATGAGAATTGTAAACAGAAGAGGAAGGAAGTGAAAAGGGAATTAAGAAAATGGAGAAAAGGGATAAGTAGTGGAGAAGAATATAGGAGAAAAAAGAAGGAGTATACTGAGTTGTGTGATCAAAAAAAAGAGGAGGAAAATAAAAGGTTTGAAGAAGAAGCGGAGAAGGCTAGGACGGAAGAAGAGGTTCAGAAGGTGGTAAATAGAGAGATAAGAAGAAGGAAAAGAGTAAACCAGGATATTGAGATGGTAGAATGGAAAAAATATTTTATGGAATTACTAGGAGGGGTAGAGAGGAAAGTTAGAAAAGGAGGAAAAGATGGTAGGGAAACAGATGTGGAGGAGGACATTACAAGGGAAGAAATAGACAAGGCATTAGGGATGATGAAAGATGGGAAGGCACCTGGTATAGATGAGATTCCAAATGAAGTATGGAAATATGGGGGGACAGAATTAAACGAATGGGCATGGATAATATGCAATAGAGTATGGAGAGGAGAGGGGTGGCCAGAGTTATGGAAAGAAGGAGTAGTGATACCAATAGTGAAGAAAGGCAAAGGGAAGGAGGTTAAAGATTATAGGGGAGTGACACTGATGCCAACACTGTATAAAGTATATGTAACTGTTCTATCGGAGAGGTTAAAAAAAGAAGTTGTGGAGAAAAAGATAGAGCCACCGAATCAGACAGGGTTTAGAAAAGGGATGGGGGTGATGGACAATATATATGTTCTGAACTATTTAGTAAATAAGAGGATTAAAAGGGAGAAAGGGGCAATGGTAGGAATATTCGTGGACTTGAAGGTAAAAGTAGGAGAGCAAGTAGGAGATAGTTTCTGGTTGGTGAGAGGAGTAATGCAAGGATGTCCTCTGAGCCCACATTTATTTAATATATTAATATCAGACTTGGAAGAAGAAATGAAGAGAAGAGGGTGGGGAGGAGTTAGGATAGTGAACGAAAAGATATATACACTGGCATACGCAGACGATATAATGTTGATGGCAGAGGATGAAGAAGGGATGGCGGGCTTAATTGCAGGATTAGAGAAATACTTAGATGGAAAAAAGTTGAATTTAAATGTAGAAAAGACAAAGATAATGAGGTTTAGAAAAGGAGGGGGAAGAAATGAAGAATGGACGGGGAGATGGAAGGGAATAAAATTAGAAGAAGTAAAAGAGTTTAAGTATGTGGGATATAACTTGCAAGCAAATGGAGATCATAGAGCTCATATAAGAGAAAGGAGAAAAAAAGCAGCAGGGGTAATGAAACAGATATGGGGAATAGGAAAAAGAAGGTTTAAAAAAAATTGGAGAAGGAGAATCTGGTTATTTGATACGCTGGTATGGCCGGTATTAGGTTATGGAGCAAAGATATGGGGATGGAAAGAAAGGAAAGAGATTGAGAGAGTTTAAAAGAAAGGTATATAAGGTGGACGCTAGGGGTAGACTGAAGGACACCGGGATATATGGTGAGAGAAGAAGCGCAAAGGGATAAATTAAGTACTAGAGCGGGAAAGAGGGCCTGGAATTTTGAGACGAAGCTTAGGGAGGGAAAGGGAGGGGAGTTAGAGAGGAAGTGTTTGATGGAGGTAGAAGAAAGGAGAGAGAGGGCGACGGAATTAACGACATGGGAAGAAGAAAGAAGGGAGTTCTTTAAGGCTAGAGGTATAGAAGACGGGACTGGAGTCAACTATGAAGAAGTGGAAGAAAAGGATGGGGAAAGACAATTAATAGAAAGATGGGGGATGATTGAGGAATCAAAATATAATAAATGGTATAAGATGATAAAAAAGGAAGGAGTGCCAAAGTATTTAGAAAAGGGATGAAGAGAGAACAGATGGACCAAAATAGCAAGATTTAGATTGGGAAACGAGGTAAGGGCAGGTATGTATTGGGAAAAGAAAGAGAACAGGAAGTGCAGAATCTGTGAATAGGAAGAGGAAACATGGGAGCATGTATGCGAAGGATGTAGGAGAGGAATGGAAGATAAAGGAAGCTGGCAAGAGAATGTGGTGAAGATTTTAGGGGAGGATGGTTTGGGGGGAAGAGTGGATGAAGGAGTTAGAGGGTGCTAGGGGAGCAAATGAGAAAGAATGAAAGAATGGATGCAAAAAATGGCAAAATGGAGTTACAAGAGAAGTGAAAGAAAAAGGAAACGGAAGTCGCTTAAATTAGAAGCGTAAAGATTTGTAAGTAATGGTTATGTAATAGCATAAGTAAAATAAGTTGCGTAAATAGGTGTAAATAGTAAGGATAAGATTTTATAAAACATGTAGAAGGAAGTGTTGTAAGAAATTAAAGTCATGTAAACCCTTAGGGGACACATTAAAAAAAAAAAAAAAAAAAAAAAAAAAACATTGTTTCAAAAATTAGCAATAGGTTATAAAATCAAAGACTTAGGGGAAAGTAATGGAACTTCTTGAAAAAAACAATGTTTATCTAGCTTTTTTCTGTAAAGTGGCATTTAAGCAATTATCAATTATTTAAACAATAAATAGACGACTAAAATAAGAAAATTATATCTTTAAATTTATTAATTTGGTCAGAGCATCTGAAAATACCAATAATTCGTGATCTTATAGGATAATAATTTCTTTAAACAAAGAAAAATGGTTTAAACAATAAGGTGTAACTTGGGAAAAGTCATATTGAGGCTAAAATTTTGAACTTGTTAGAAAACTAGCAAGAAAGTACGATGTTCTAGCTTTTTCAGTTAAAAAGTTGGATTCAAACAAAAATAAATTATTTAACCAATGAACAATTGAAAATTAATTTGAAAATACTTCAAATCTTGTAACTTATTTATTCGTAAAGATCTATGAAAAAATAAAAAAAGTAATAATGAAGGGCAATTTTTTACAAAATTTTTATTGTACGTGCATGGGGTATTTTTGGGGCACCATGAAAGAGGCTCAGGGGGTTTGGAAATAAAAATTAAACTAAATAGCATAACTTAATTAAGTTATGTTGAATTTATGAAAGATTTAATAATTTCCATTCAATAAATTTGTATTTTGCCCCCCCCCCCCCGCTTGTGCCCGGAAAATGCCCAAACAAATTAAAAATAGCAGTTTTATGTAAAATTCATGCTAAATGCGGTATTTTTCATAATGTTTGTAACATAAATTATTTTTATTAGTCAAGTGACATGTTTCTAACTATTTTGTAACTATTTTTCAATTTGTTAAACAACTATTATTTGTTTGAACCATTTTTGTTAGTAAATCGTGACAATTTACTATTTTTCGGGAGAAATGATATATTCGATGAATAATTAAAGATAATATTTTTGTTTAGTATATTCGACAATTATTTAAACATTTAGAATTTGTTGAAACAATTGTTCTCCCCTGTAAATTGTGAAAAGATATTATTTTCTGATATAATTGACGCATTTATGAATGTTAAGAGTGTTATTTTTTGTGAAATACATTTGCAGTTATTCAAAAAATTAATAAAACTTGTTCCTTTTTATAGAAAAGATGGAGAAAATTCATTTTTTTTGTCAAATCTCTTACACCACGTCGCTTATTATTCAGTATTTTCCTATCTCAATCAAATCAATCTGAAAAATACTAGACATAACGTTACTGAAAAAATTGCTAAAAAAATGATTATTGTTTAAATAATTAGGTGCAAGTGAATAATTTTTAATTGCATAAATAATTGCAAACTGTCTTCAACCAAAAATATCACTCTTAAAATTTATTAACTGGTCATTAATACAAGAAAATAGCAACTTTTCCAGATTTACTGTGGAAAAAATTTTTTAATCAAATGAAAATTGTTTAAATAATTGCCAAAATTCCTAAACAACCAAATATTACTCTTAGCCTTCGTTAACTGTGTTTTTACTTTTAGAATAAACTAACTTTTTATGATTTTCTGAAAAAAAATCCAAATAGAAATTGTTCAAACAATTTACAAAAAATGTAAACGAAGAAATATTACTCTTGGCATTCATAAACTGTATCATTTGTCGGCAAAAATAATAACTTTTGACGATATACAGGAAAGAAAAATTGTGTAAACAAATAATTATTCTTTAAACAATTGAAAAAATTAGTCAAAGAATCTGTATTATCATCAGAGAATAACAGAAAAATTGTTAACGTCTTTTCAGACTAGATAGAGTTATGAATTAAAAATTATTATTAATTTTTTTTTTTTTTTCTCTGAAAAAAGATCTTCTCCTTTCGCTCCGCTGGGAATCGAACCACAGAACTTCCGATTGCCGGTCGGGTACTTTACATTAAGCTACTAGAGAGATCGAGAGACGAAACTTTTTTCAGGAAATACACGAATTATTTTGCTAGGTGGTAAAAATCAAAATTTTTCAAGGAATCTGTATTATCATCAGACAATAACAGAAAATTTTTAACGTCTTTTCAGACCAGATGGAGTTATGAATTAAAAATTATTTCTAATTATTTTTTTTTCTCTGAAAAAAGATCTCCTTTCGCTCCGCTAGGAATCAAACCACAGATCTTCCGATTGCCGGTCGCGTGCAATCGGAAGTTCTGTGGTTCGATTCCCAGCGGAGCGAAAGGAGAAGATCTTTTTTCAGAGAAAAGAAAAAAAAATAATTGAAAAAATTACTTTAAAAATACTTGGCAACTTGTCATGTAAAACAAAAATATTTCATGTTCAAAAAAATACCATCTTTAGCATGAATTTCACACAAAACTGCTATTTTTTATTTTTTGTGACATTTTCCGGGCACAATACAACGGGTATGGGGGGGGGGGGCCGAATTAAGAGTTATTATGTGGAAATTATTCCTTGAAAATTCATTAAGAAGAGAGTAAACTTTAATTTACAAAAAGTTGTTAAAAAGTACTTCTTTTTTCCTTTTTCTAGAAAGCTGAGCTTTTTCTATTTAAAATCTTATATTAATTATAAAAGATCAGGGCCATGCCATGGGTTAATACTGACCGATTGAAACAAAAATTGAGAGAAAAATTGAAATATTTAAGATATGATGCTTTAATAACACTTCATTAATTCAAAATGATTGATATTAGTGTGTAATCGATAAATAAACATTCGCGAAGTATAACGTGACAGCTTATTATTACAAATTGATAATTTGTTATTAACAATTTTATTCTGATAAACAGTAGTAGGTTTTTTTTATCGTTTCTCACTCAAAAAAAAAATACAGGTTATGGTGGCCGTGGCCTCGGTGGCGTATTTACTTAAACGCTCCACTCGTGATTAGTGGCGTTCCCGGTTCAAATCTCTACCGGGGCAGTTTTTTTTTCGTTTCTGTGATGGAAATTATTTGATCAGTACAATCGACCAAATTTAATAGTATGTTATTTTTGAATGATTTTGAATATTTATGATGTGATTTTCGTTTTCAATACAATTTAAAATAATACACAAGCATTGAAAAAACCGATATAAATGCATTTCTTATTGCTATAAACAAATTTTATAAACAAATGAGCAGTTTATGAAATTTTTTAGTATTTCAGTTAATTTTTTTCCAAACATACTTTGATAGGCTTGCTAGTATTACTTTAGTAAACTCTATTGCCATTTTATAACAAATTTGATTGTTTCTAAGTAAATTTTATAAACAAATGTAAAGGTTGAGCAATTTTGAAGAGTTTCAGGTACTTTTTTTAAAAAACGTGTTTTGTTTGACTTGCCATTTATGCTTCAGTAAACTATGTTTTTACTTTATAACCGTGATTGTTAATAATAAATTTTATAAACAAATGTACAGGTTAAGCAATTGTTGAGAGTTTCAGGTACTTTTTTCAACGTGCTTTGTAATAATATTAATATTAATAATAATAATAATATTAATAAATAATAATAATAATGATAAAAAAATAATAATAAATAATGATATTAATATTAATATTACATTAATACTGTTTCGTTTTATTTTAGGATAAATATAAAAAGGATCTTAGTTTTCTTCAAATAATAGTTCCTGAGCTCATGGGTTCAGTTTCGAACTGTGCATTTGTTTATAAAATTTGTTTATAACAATGATGAATACATTTTTTTATTTTAAATATTTATGGCCGTGCCTAAATTACATAAACTTTCTTCTAAAATTTTGAACCACCAACTCCCCTTTATTAGGGTGCGTAAGTGTAGAACCCCCCCCCCCCCCCCTCATATCTTACGTAATTTTTTTCGACTCAATAATTTTCGTTAATTGATTTAGGGGTTATACAAAAATTACCTAAAATGAAAAAAAATGAATTCTCAACAAACAATGTAATAGTTGATATTTTAACCAAGGAAATATTTGTATTTTTAATCAAAAATAGTTGAATTGAGCCAAAAAAAATGAATTTTCAACAAAATAGCTGAATCCTCAATAAAAACAGATTCATTTTCAACCACAAAGAAGAATTTTCTATCAAAAGAGATGAATTTTCAAATAAAAAAATAAAAAATTCAACTAGACTTGAATTTTCAACCAAGATATATTTTACACTCAACAAAGAAAAAAAATTTCATTCAAAATGTTGAATTTTTAAGCCAAAAAGACGAGGTTTCTACAAAACAGTTCAGAGTTTTATCTAAATAACAGAATTTTCAACCAAAAGGATTAATTTTCAACCAAGAAGATTAACTTTCTACCAAAAAGACGAATTCTAAAAAAATACATCAACTTTGAACAAAATTGTTGAATTTTCAACAAAAAGTGTAATAGGTAATATATCAACGAAAAACTATTTTTATTTTAAAGTTTCATTTTTAACCAAAAAATATGATTTTCTAGAACATAGAAAGAAAAAAAAACATAGAAATTCATCAAGAGATGAATTTTAAACAAAGAAAGATTTTTCAGTCAATAAGGAAAAATATTTTCATCTGAAATCCAAGAAGATTAATTTTCTGCCAAAAAAACAAATTCATGACAAATTACATCAATTTTCAACCAAATTGTTGAATTTTGGAACTAAAAAAGATCAATTTTGAACCAAAAATTCAGTAGTTGAATTTTTAATACAAAAAATTAATTTTTAACAAAAAAAAACGTATTTAATACAAAACACTTGAATTTTCTATCAAACAGTTGAACCTTCTACTAAATTGTTAATTTCCCAGTCAACAAGACGATTTTTCTGTAAAACAGTTGAATTTTTAACCAATATTTGTTCAATTTTCAGTTGAAGAAATTAATTTTTAAACAAAAAAATGTATTTTCAACAAAGTTCAGTTGAGTTTTCAACTTAAAGAGATGAATTTTCAACAAAAAAAAAAAAGAATTTAGACCAAACATAAAGTTCAAAAATTTCCCGTATATAAACTAATTTTCAAACAAGAAGATGTATTTTCAATGAAAAATATTTGATATTTGATATTTCAACCAAAAAAGATTAAAATTAAATTTTTAGAACGGTTGATTTTAATAAAAGAGACGCATTTTGAAAAAACCAATTTAATCCTCAAATAGAACAAATTAGTTTTCAACCAAACCGTTGCACCAGCAACCAAATAATTGAATTTTTAAGAAAAAAAAAGTTAAATTTTTTACGAAAAATGAAATAGTTAAATTTTCAACAACAAAAAAAAAACAACAAAGTAAAAAAAAAACAGTTCAACAAAATAGTTGAATTTTCTACCAAACAAATTAATTTTTAACAAATTAGTTCATCTTTTGATTAAATATTTGAATTTTCTAACAAATTGTTGAACTTTTGTCTTTTAATGATTCACAGACCCCTTTTGTGTATTACTTGAAATTGGATTGAAAAAAATCGCTTCATGAATATCCAAAATCATTCAAAAATCACCTACCATTGTTTATAATAATACATTTTTTAATAAAAAATTATTCATTCATAATTAATTATCAAGTTATACTTCGCGGATGTTTATATATCGATCACACCCAAATATGAATAATTTTGAACTATTTACGTGTTATTAAAGTAACCATATTTTAAGTTTTACCATTTTTTCAACTTTACTTTTAACTAAACTAAATCAACTTTTTGAAAATAGACTTTAGGGATTTTTCAAGAATATATTTCTCCACTCAGAGAAAAAGTTATCTTGAAACAAAAGCATCGTCCTCTTGCCTGTTTTGTTTTGAACGACGTGAATATATTTTTAAAATTAAATTTATTCAGGAAAAAGATCTTCTCCTTTCGCTCCGCTGGGATTCGAACGCCAGGTCAACGGATTTCCGGTCAGGTGCTCTAACCACTGAGCTACTAGAAAGATCAGAAGAAGAATCCTTTTTCTAAAACACGCTTTATTTTGCAAGATGTTATATACAAGTCAATTTTTACTAGGAATCTGTATTATCATCGGAGATGGTATCGATCAATCAGAAGAGAAATCTTTTCACACACACTGTGAAAATGGAAATCTACAATATCGATCAAAGTTGTATCCTTTAATACAGAAATTGTTTAACGTCATCTCAGACTAGATGGATCTATAAATAAAAAAAAAATTAATTTAATTTATTCAGAAAAAAGATCTCCTTTCGCTCCGCTGGGATTCGAACGCCAGGTCAACTGATTTCCGGTCAGGTGCTCTAACCACTGAGCGGAGAAGATATTTTTTCAGAATAAATGTAATTTAAAAAAATTTGAATTTATAGCTCCATCTAGTCTGAGATGAGGTTAAAGATTTTCTGTATTAGAGGATATAACTTTGATCGATATTGTAGATTTCCATTTTCACAGTGTGTGTGAAAAGATTTCTCTTCTGATTGATCGTTACCATCTCCCATGATAATATAAATTCCTAGTGAAAATTGACTTGTATATAACATTTTGCAAAATAAAGCGTGTTTCAGAAAAAGAATTCTTCCTCTGATCTCTCTAGTAGCTCAGTGGTTAGAACACCTGACCGGAAATCAGTTG
>CAKNYM010052484.1:141601-165464 GCA_932195095.1 Andricus curvator | reverse complement strand
GTTCGCCGGAGATATTTACGATTCACCACGGAAAGTTTACCTCAGTTTGGACTACCCACCTGGTGTTACTCTACTTAACCGATTACCTGCAACGCTTCGTACCAACAGTTTTTTCTGTGAAGGCTTTCAAAGATTATAAAGTCGACGAAAAAAAAAAAAACGAAAATAACAAAACGGGTCACACTCAAGTAATATTGTTGAGCCCTGGAGCACGGCGAGAATTGATTAGAGCTGAGTGGCATTAATTGTTAGAAACATACGTATATTATACACAAAAAAACTGTTTTTACGAATATATTATTCATTGACACCGAGAGCCGGAGAAATAGCGGACTTATTGGGACAAACTTTTTATAGAGTCAAAAATCAACGATGTTTTTAATTTATACAAACATTCTAGCCAAAATGTAGAAATAAGGGCGTGATTGAAATTGGATCGTTTTTTGAAATTAAAACGATTGAGTT
Organism: Andricus curvator; assembly: GCA_932195095.1. Lineage (NCBI taxonomy): Eukaryota > Metazoa > Arthropoda > Insecta > Hymenoptera > Cynipidae > Andricus > Andricus curvator. The sequence goes on along the minus strand of CAKNYM010052484.1, from coordinate 164,999 downwards.
AGAGCTTGAATACTCAACAATATTTTTTGTTGAGAGCTTTTAAATATTGACTGATAATTATCCAAAATTGGATGATGAATGTAATTCAAAATCATTATAATTCGAGGGGTTAATCACTACTGAATTCATTACATAAATTTTATAATTCGAAAGAATTCAGTTAAATTTATATTAACATTAATTATTCATTAATTATCAAAGTGAATTCAACTTTAATTCATTTGATTTCCAGTAAATTTACTTAAATTCAAGTGGATACTGATTTTTAAGTGATTTTAAAATGGATTTTTGAATTGAACTCATCTGAACAAAGGACAATTGATTTCAGTGAATTCAAGTGAATTTCACTAAATTCAAATGAATTCCAATAATTTCAATTCAGCTAATTTTGATAAGAATTTATTTCATCTTAATTCAAAGAGAATTGGTTTCAAAGAAATTCAATTGAATTCAAAGAACTTCAACTGAATGCAGAAAAATTCAACTGAATTTAAAGAAACTCTAGAAAAATTAAATGATTTTAAATAAATTTAAGGGAATTTAATTGAATTCATAGAAATTCAATGGAATTCAATCTGAATTCAAATAAATTCAAACGAAATAAAAAAATGCAAGGTAGTTAAATTTAATTCAAGGAAATTCAAAGAAAATCAAATAGATTCAAGAAAATGAAATTAATTTCAAAGAATATCAAGGGAATTAAATCGATTCAAGAAAATTCAAGAGAATTTCATCTGAATTGAAATAAATTGGACTAATTTAAAGGAAAGTCAAGGAAATCAAATTTCATGAAGAAAAATCCAGGGAAGTGAATTGAATTCAAATATATGTGAGAGAATTCAATCAGAATTCAAATAAATTCAAACAAGATAAAAAATTCAAGGAATTTAAATTGAATTCAAGGAAATTCGATGAAAATCAAATAGATTCAAGAGAATTAAATTGAATTCAAAGAATTTTAAGGGAATATCAATTCATCACAAAAAAATCAAGGGAATTCAATCTGAATTCAATAAAATTGAACTGATTAAAAGGAAAGTCAAGATAATAAAATTTCATTTCAAAAAGTCCAGGGAATTGAATTGAATTCAAAGAAATTCAGGGAATTCAACTAAATTACCGGAAATTTAAAAATGCAATCTAAATGCAAATACATTCAACTGCATTAAAGGAAATTTAAGGGAATTAAATTGAATTCAAAGAAATTCAACTGAATTAAAAGAAATTTAAGGGAATTAAATTGAATTCAAAGAAATGCAAACAAATTTTAAGAAATTCGAGGGCATCAAAGTAAATTCAAAGAGATTCAAGCGAATTAAATGGGACTTGAATGGAATTAAAATAAATTCTACTGAAATGAAGAAAAGTCAAGGGAATTACATTTAATTCAAAGAAAGATCAAAGAAATTAAATTAAATTCGAAGAATTTCAAGGAAATATCAATTCATTACAAAAAAAAACAAGGGAATTCAATCTGAATTCAAAAAAATTGAACTGATTAACAAGAAAGTCAAGATAATCAAATTTCATTTAAAAAAGTCCAAGAAATCGAATTGAATTCAAAGAAATTCAGGGAATTCAACTAAATTCAACTATATTAACGGAAATTTAAAAATGCAATCTAAATTCAGATACATTCAACTGCATTAAAGCAAATTCAGGGGAATGAAATTGAATTCAAAGAAATGCAACTGAATTGAAAGAAATTTAAGGGAATTAAATTAAATTCAAAAAAATCCAAACAAATTTTAAGAAATTCGCGAGCATCGAATTAAATTCAAAGAAATTCAAGCGAATTAAATGGAATTGAAATAAATTCTACTGAAATAAAGAAAAGTCAAGGGAATTACATTTCATTAAAAAAAAAATCAAAGAAATTAAATTTAATTCAAAGAATTTCAAGGGAATATCAATTCATTACAATAAAATCAAGGGAATTCAATCTGAATTAAAAGAAATTTAAGGGAATTAAATTAAATTCAAAGAAATGCAAACAAATTTTAAGAAATTCGAGGGCATCAAATTGAATTCGAAGAGGTTCAAGTGAATTAAATGGAATTAAAATAAATTCTACTGAAATGAAGAAAATTCAAGGGAATTACATTTCATTTTTTTTAAAAATCAAAGAAATTAAATTTAATTCAAAGAATTCCAAGGGAATATCAATTCATTACAATAAAATCAAGGATATTCAACCTGAATTAAAAGAAATTTGAGGGAATTAAATTGAATTCAAAGAAATGCAGACAAATTTCAAGAAATTCGAGGGCATCAAATTAAATTTAAAGAGATTCAAGCGAATTAAATGGAAATTAACTGGAATTGAAATAAATTCTACTGAAATGAAGAAAAGTCAAGGGAATTACATTTCATTCAAAAAAAAATCAAAGAAATTAAATTTAATTCAAAGAAATTTAAAAAAAATCAAGGGCATTGAATTGTATTCCAAAATTTTAAGGGAATTAAATTAAGTTCAAAAACTTCAAAGACGTTAAAATTAACTCCAAGAAATTCAAGCGAATTGAATTGAATTCCAAGAAATGCAGGGGTTGAATTGAATTAAACGAAATTCAAGGGAATTCAAACTGAATTTATATAAATTCAAATAAATTGAAGGAAATTCAAGGGAATTTAATTGAATTGAAAGAAGCTCAATCTAAATTCAAATAAATTCCACTGAATTGAAGAAAATTCAAGGAAATTTAATTGAATTAAAAGAAACTCAATCTAAATTCAAGGAAATTGAATTCGAAGAAATTCAACTGAATCGAATTGAATTAAAAGAAATTTGAAGGAAATAAATTAAATTTAAAGAAATTGAATGAAATTAAATGGAATTCAAAGAAATTTGAAAAAATTCAATTCAATTCCACTGAATTGTAGAAAATTCAAGGGAATTAAATTGAATTCGAAGAAATTCAACTGAATTGAATTGAAGGAAATTCAAGGGAATGAAATCGAATTAAAAGAAATTCAATGGAATTCAAGGAAATTAAATGGGATTCAAAGAAATTCAACTAAATTCAATCTGAATTTGAAAAATTACACTATATGAAAAGAAATTTGAAGGAAATAAATTAAATTTAAAAAAATTGAATGGAATTCAAAGAAAAAAAAATTCAAGGGGATTGAATTATATTCCAAAATTTCAAGAGAATTGAATTAAGTTAAAAAATTTCAAAGATGTCAAATAAACTCGAAGAAATTCAAGCGAATTTAATTGAATTCAAACAGATGCAGGGGTTGAATTAAATTAAAAGGAATTCAAGGGAGTTCAAACTGAATTGATATAATATTCAACTAAACTGAAGGAAATTCGAGGGGAAATTCAAGGGAATTTAATTGAATGAAAAGAAACTGAATCTAAATAAAAATAAATTGCACAGAATTGAAGGAAATTCAAGGGAATTAATTTGAATTAAAAGAAACTCGATTTAAATTCAAATAAATTCCACTGAATTAAAGGAAATTTAAGGTAATTAAATTGAATTCGAAGAAATTCAACTGAATCGAATTGAAAGAAATTCAAGGGAATGAAATCGAATTCAAAGAAATTCAATGGAATTCAAGGGAATTCAAGGAAATTAAATGGAATTCAAAGAAATTCAAAGAACTTCAAGGGCAAAAAATTGATGTAAAAGAAATTCAAGGGAATTAAATTTGATTCAAATAAATTTAATTTAAATTCATATGAATCAAAAGTAATTTCGAGCTGAATTCAAATAAATTTATATGGATTTAATTCAACTGAAGCAATTTGAACCAAAACTAAATTCAAGATAATTAAGCTAAATTTGGGAACAATTAATGTAACTAACTCGAAGTAAACTCAAATGAATTAAAGACCAACTTAATTCAATTCTGGGTTGCATTAAGATTAATTGAATTAAATGCAAATTGATTTAACTGAATAAAAATTGACTTCAACTAAATTTTAGTTAAATTCAAGAAGAGATCAATCAAATTCAAAACTAATTTAATTATATTCACAGCAAATTAAAGTGAATTAAAGTTAATTGAAAGTAAAATAAATTATCTTGAAATTAACTCGCCATGAATTAATTTAATTTCGAAGTGAATTTTATATCAATTGCATTCAATTCAAGGAGATTTGGTTTCAATAATTGTGAAATCAAATAAATTCCAGACTAATCCAAACTAAACTAAATTATTTTAATTATTCACCTGAATTTACTTGCATTTAGTACAATTTCAATTAAAGTCAATTTCAAGTGATCTACCCCTCGATGTAATTTTTGAACTTCAACTTGATTAGACTCATATTAATTTTGTAAATAAGATAAGGTCCCAGTGATTTGAAAAATCATTTTTGGTCAAGTGTGTTTACAAGGAAATAAGGAGGAGGGAGTGACCACTGTTCAAATATATAAATCCGCTCTTCCTTATGAATTTGATCGCAACTGAGGGTACATTTTCGGGATTGATGGGCTTTAAAGTTTCCAGTCCATTCGAACTATGGTCTGTCAGCCAAAAAATTTGACGCCCACTTTCTCTAACAATTGTCCGCTTTTCTCCGATGACCTCTCCGATCGTTATCTGCATTTCACTTTACGATAGGCGTTAAACGGAATGCCTACTTTTCTCAAGCATTTCACTAAAACAGTCTCAATGGTATCCGCCGATGGCAAGTTTCTTTTACAATGAGAAACGCCTCTCAAAATGAGTCCAGCTTACAATGGCCGAGACGTATTTACAGCACAATATATTTTTTTATACATGGTTTAACTCGTGTTGTTAAAAAAATCCAGAATTAGTTGTTAAATGGAGAGATTGTTCGTTGAGAATCTATTTCAGGATTGAAATTTAAAAACTTATTGATGAAAACTTTTGTGTAAATAAAATTGTAAACTACTTTGCTTTTGGAATGTTGGCGACTTTGAGAATGGGCCTGAAGATGTTGAATGCCTGTAAATACGTCTCTAAGAAGAGTGAAAAATGTGTGAAAAAAGGATTTTTGAAACGAAGGATTCTTTCTTTTTATGCTCGATGTGTACTGCAAGTTTAAGTTCCTCATCTGATCTACCCGCAATTTTCGAATTGAAAGCCTTGCTGTGGAATCGAGGCTAGTCCAATTTTCAACAAAACCAAAAGAAAATAAACGAAATCTGTCTTAAAATGATCTTTTCATTAACATCCCCAGGCGGAACAAATATACACAGTGAAAAAAGTTATATTAAAGTTATATTATACAGGATGACTAAAAAGTCCCGGGACGGTTGAATATTTCCTCAGGTAAAATATTTTTCAAAAAAGTGAAGGCCATTCCTGAAGTAAATTTCAACGAGGAATTCAATGGTGACCTTCATTTTGACCTTGAAGTTGACCTTCATGGCTTTTTGAAGGTCAACTTTGTTTTTTTTTTAAATAGAAACCCCCTTTTTTTACATCTGCAATCGATAGAACGGAAAATTCTACGTTCAGATACGTACCCAAGTCATAGGTCAATTCTAACGTTCAAGGTCAATTAGAGGTTATTTGAAATTAACGAAGTTTTCCAGAAGGTCAGTGCAATTCCTGAAGTATTTTTCAACGGGGAATTCAATGGTGACCTTCATTTTGACCTTGGAGTTGACCTTCATGGCTTTTTGAAGGTCAAATATATTTTTTTTTTCTTTGGAAATCCCCTTTTTTCACGTCTGCAATCGATAGAGCGAAAAATACTACGTTCAAATATGTACCCAAGTCATAGGTCAATTGTAACGTACCAGGTCAGTTAAAGGTTATTTGAAATTAATGAAGTTTTCCAAGAGGTCAGTGTAATTCCTGAAGTAAATTTCAACGAGAAATTCATTGGTGAGCTCTGTATTGATCTTGGTGATGATCTTCAAGGTTTTTTCAAGGTTTTTTCCAAGCAGTTTGCGTTTACGTTTAGCACTACCCAGGAACAACGACGTGGACGTAGTAAATTCTGTTCCTTTTGGGTAATGCTAAACGTAAACGTAAACTGCTTGAAAAAAACCTTGAAAAACCTTGAAGATCATCACCAAGATCAATACAGAGCTCAGCAATGAATTTCTCGTTACAATTTACTTCAGGAATTACACTGACCTCTTGGAAAACTTCGTTAATTTCAAATAACCTTTAACTGACCTGGAACGTTACAATTGACCTATGACTTGGGTACGTATTTGAACGTAGAATTTTCGGCTCTATCGATTGCAAATGTAAAAAAAGGGGGTTTCTATTTAAAAAAACAAAGTTGACCTTCAAAATGCCATGAAGGTCAACTTCAAGGTAAAAATGAAGGTCACTATTGAATTCCCCGTTGAAATTTACTTCAGGAATTGCACTAACCTCTTGGGAAACTTTGTTCATTTCAAATAACCTTTAATTGACCTTGAACGTTACAATTGACCTATGACTTGGGTACGTATCTGAACGCAGAATTTCCCGCTATATCGATTGCAGATGTAAAAAAAGGGAGTTTCTATTTAAAAAAACAAAGTTGACCTTCAAAAAGACATGAAAGTCAACTTCAAGGTCAAAATAAAGGTCACCATTGAGTTCCTCGTTAAAATTTACTTCAGGAATGTCCTTCACTTTTTTGAAAAATAGTTTACCTGAGGAAATATCCAACCGTCCCGGGACTTTTTAGTCACCCTGTATATTAAATTGTGCATTTAACGGTAATATTAATTTTTAATCAATTTTTTTTCTGAAAAAAGATCTTCTCCTTTCGCTCCGCTGGGAATCGAACCACAGAACTTCCAATTGCCGGTCGGGTGCTTTCCCATTAAGCTACTAGAGAGATCCAAAGAAACTTTTTTCAGAAACGCAAGTATCATTTTGCTAGGTGGTACAAATCAAATTTTGCAAGGAATCTGTATTATCATTAGAGAATAACAGAAATTTTTAATGTCTTTCCAGATTAGATGAAGCTATGAATTAAGAATGATTTTTTCTTTTTTTTTTCTTTTTCTCAAAAAAAGCTTCCCAGTTCGATTCCCAGCGGAGCGAAAGGAGATCTTTTTTCAGAAGAAAAAAATAATTAATTAAAAATCATTCTTAATTCATAGCTCCATCTAGTCTGAAAAGACGTTGGAAATTTCTGTTATTCTCTTATCATAATAAAGATTCCTTGCAAAATTTGATTTGTACCACCTAGCAAAATGATGCATTAATTTCTGAAAAAAGTTTCTTCTCTGGATCTCTCTAGTAGCTTAATGGGAAAGCATCCGACCGGCAATCGGAAGTTCTGTGGTTCGATTCCCAGCGAAGCGAAAGGAGAAGATCTTTTTTCAGAAAAAAAAACTAATTAAAAATTAATAGTACCGTTAAATGTACAATTTAATATATAATATAAATTTAATTCAATTTTATTAGGTCAATTTTCGAGGTCATTTGAAGGTCAAGACGATTTTTTAAAACAACAACCCCTATTTTTGACTGCGGACTTGAAAAGAGCGGAAAATTCACGTCAAAAACATTCTGTGAGAAATTTTCTTTTGTGATCTTGGAAAGGTCAAAAATCAAGGTCAAATGTTTTAAAAATGGTAAGATGCCCTGTTTTGTAATTATCGTGGTTTTCTGAGAATAGCAAACGTTCAACATGCTTTTAAAAGTCGATAAAATGTAAAAGTGTGAACCAACTTGACCATCTTTACCTTTAGGTAAATTTTGAAGGTCATCTGAAGGTCAAGATGAATTTTTTAAAGGAAATCCCTACGTTAAACTGCGGATTTGAAAAGAGCGAAAAATGTTACGTCAAAAATTTTCTATGGAAAATTTGTAAAAGTGTGTACCATCTTGATGATCTTAACCTTCTGATAAATTTTCAAGATCATCAAGATGGTACAACCTTTTATAAATTTTCCATTGAACATTTTTGACGTAAAATTTTCCGCTCCTTTCAAATTCGCAGTTTAAAGTAGGGATTTAATTTAAAAATAATTATATTGACCTTCTAATGACCTTGAAAATTTATCTGAAGGTCAAGATGGTCAAGTTGGTCAAGTTGGTTCACACGTGTACATTTTATCGATTTGTTAAAAGCATCTTGAACGTTTGCTATTCTCAGAAAACCACGATAATTCCGAAAAAGGGCATTTTACCGTTTTTCAGGCATTTGACCTTGAAATTTGACCTTTTTAAGGTCACAAAAGCAAATTTCTCATAGAATATATTTGACGTGAAATTTTCCGCTCTTTTTAAATCGGCAGTCAAAAATAGGGGTTGTAAATTAAAGAAATCGTCTTGACCTTAAGGGTCTTTTGACGGTACTATTAATTTTGACCTTCAGGTCAATTTTCAAGGTCATTCGAAGTTCACGACGACTTTTTGAAAGGACAACCCCTATTTTTGATTGCGGATTTAAAAAGAGCGGAAAAATTTCAGCTCAAAAATATTCTGTGAGACATTTGCTTGTGTGGTCTTCTGAAGTCACAAAAGAAAATTTCTCATGGAATGTTTTTGACGTGAAATTTTCCACTCTTTTCAAATCCGCAGTCAAAAATAGGGGCTGTCATTTAAAAAATCGTCTGGACCTTCAAATGACCTCGAAAATTGAGCTTAAGTTTAAAATTAATAGTACCGTTAAATTACCCCCTATTTTCTGTACAATTTTTGTTTGAATAATTTTTTGTTAGATGGAGTATTTCATTTGTGGGCTCACCCCGCAAAAAGCTTCTTTTTGGTGAAAAAACAGCTGAAATTTTTTTCCAAATTTTTTGAACAAGGGGATTTTGGATCCCACGTTAGACAACCCCCAACCATAAAAAGTCGTATTTTCTCGCATTTTTGATAAAAAAATGTCCCGTTCTGCCTAAATATCTCAGAAAGTGGTCTGAAAATGTAACAACATAAAAAAGTATAGAAAAGTTGAAAAACCTCCTTCAGAAATTGAAAAACACCCCTTTAAAAAAAATGTCACCATATATCACCAGTACTTTTTGAATAATATTCGCGATGATTTGGCTTTAAATCAACGAAATATTTGCAACAGAAATTTCCGCAAGTTCGAAAAATTCTTTTTTGTTCCAAAAAGGGGTGTTTTTTAATTTCGGGAAACGATTTTTCAACTTTTCTATCATTTTTCATTTTATTCCCTTTTCTGACCACATTCTACGATATTTAAGCAAAACTATAATTTTTTTATCAAGCCTGTAAGAAAATACGATTTTTTTCGGTTGCGGGTTGTTTAACCCCCGTGGGATCAAAGATCCTCTTGTTCAAAAAATTTGAGAAAAATTTACAGTTGTTTTTTCCACCAAATGGAAGCCAAATCAAAGGAACTTTAATTTTTTTGAGCCACCGTATTATGTATTATGATTTTTGGATTTAATTTTGAGGATCAATAAAATAATAAATCAGAGAACGAATTCATTCAAAAAGACCTGAGCTGAACTATCAGTAAAATTAAATGGCTAAATCTCTATTTTTATTCTTATTTTTACTTCATTGAAATGATTTTGAATTCTTTGATTAAATTTGGTTTTTATTTGGAAACTATTTTTATTTTACGTGGACCTAAAGGATGTCCACTATTTACCCTTTTCTAAACTGTCCTCACATAAAATACACTTAGATTCACAGAGGCAATGAATTCTCAATGATAATTTTTACCCTATCGAAAGACACTAATCTATAATCGGGAGGTAAAATCTACACATAAAATGCATTCAGATTTACAGAAAGAATAAATTCTCAATAGTAGAGTTTCTTTAATAGAAGAAACGAATTCATAAAACACACCTAAATTTAAAAGAACGATAATATCTCCATAGTAATTTTTCTTAACTAGAAAGTAAACGAGACCTTAGCTGGAGGATAAAATCCACATGTAAAATTCACTTAAACTATTCCAATTATGTGGGGTTTTCTCATTAAAATGATTTCATAAATTTCTCAATAAAACTGCGACCCACGTGAAAATATTTTAATTTTTGAAAAGCGATGCTTTTTAGTCACACTTATTGACATCACTACGTAGCGGAAACCACCCTACAGTAGATAGGAAAAACTTCAACAGCATTTAACTGCATCAGTTTCCACAAATAAAGAAAAATTTTCTTTTTGAAATAAAGCTTACATTTTCCATTTAATATTCCTATAGAAAAAAATATCATGTATGTCAATTAGCTGTATTCAACATTTTTATTAGACATCGTCAAGGGTACGATTTTGACACCTCTATCCATCAATACTGCCCTCCTGATGAAGAAACTATACAACTGCATTTTTATCAAAAATGAGTTTTTTATATGGTTGGATTCGTAATGAAAAGACGAATTTAACTATGCTAATCATTATAAAAAATTGTAATTAAATTTCGAGCTAATTAGGACTCAATTAGCATATCTACAGCGATTTTCGAGAATTCCTGATGAAGAAACAATACAACTACAAAAATTCTAGCATATCTACACGAATTCCAGGATTTGGGATAGTGCTGAGCCCTCAGATCCTGATAAAAGAAACACATTTGCGCAGATGTGCTTTTGCTCATGAGGATTGTCGGTCTTTCTGCAGTTCGATTTCCTGAAGTCGAATAGCACAAGTACATATTAAGTTTCTTCACCCGGATTCGAGGGTTACTTTGAGCCACCGAGCCTTCTTTTCAATAGCACATCTGCATTTTTTATTTCTCAAGCAAAAATAATTCTAGTTGATTAATAATATAATTATTATAAATTATCTGAAATAATTATAGGAATATAATTGATACATTATTATCCTTTTAGAGACTATCGTAACCATTTGGTGATATTAGAAAAATTGTTATTTTTTAAAAAAATTCCAAAGCTTTTGATTTTGAAATTGTGAGATAATTGGACAATGCCTATAAAAAAATCACTCGCATGATTTTGTTAGAAAAAAGCATATGAAAAAGTTATAAATATTGTTGTAAAAATAAATTTAATTCGCTGATTTTGCCCGAATACTTTAAGTAAGAGATGAAAAAATTGATCGAGTCCTTTGTTTGACAGTTCAAATTTTGATTTTTCGACATTCTTTTTAAAAAAATTTACTTATATGTACGGTAATATACATAACATATGTAGTAAAAAAATTTTCAAAAAAATTTCATATCAAACAAAAAGTGGGTCCTCTATAGAGGTGTTTGTAGCACTATTTGGATTACAAAAACCTCTATAAAAGACCCAGTTTTTGTTTGACAGAAATGTTTGTGAGAACTTTTTTACTACATATTTTATGTATAATAGTGCGCACATAATAAAAAATTTTTAATGAAAGAATAATCTCACAAAATCAAAATATGAATTTTCAAAAAAGGGCTCGATCGCTTTTTTCATTTTTCACCTGAAATATTCAGGCTAAGAGAATTAAATCCTGCAAAGAACTGACTTTGAATAAGAAGTTTAAGTTGAAGTTTTTTGAGGCTTTCATGAATTGAAAAAATTAAAATGTAAATATTAGGTCTCAGTATTTTTTAATTTCACATAGTTTGAAAATATTATTCCGACTTTCCCAAACTTATTTTGATTTTTCCAAACTTATTGTTCTAATACAAATATCTTTTATTTGTACTGATTATATATATTTAAAAATAAATATCAGTTGTGTTCTATAATATATTATTGTAAATAATTCATTTTTATCTCTAGTCTTTGTAGTGATATAGTTTCTTAAATTCTTTCATATAAGAAAAAATCAATAATTTTACCTAAAAAATTGAGAAATGATCATTTAAAGTACATTTTTTAGTATATTTGGAAAAAATGGGAAGATTCAATTCAAAATCGAGTTGGCGAATGATTTTTTGGATATTAGTTTTTTTTTAATGAAGAATTTTAACCTCAATGTATATTCAACTGACAGATCTCAGATTATTTGTAAAAAAAATTATTCACTTGGTCTACCGAACCACTCCAAATAATAGCCGTTTTTCGTCACAAACAATTTTTTATAAAAAGAATTTTTGGTTTAGAATTCGAATTAGGTAACTAAGAAGTTAAATTCAAAACCATTTTATCATTTATAGAATATATAAAAAAATGTCGAGTTAAATGTAGTAGAATCTGTAAAATTCACATACATATTAAAAATCTTTTCCTTTAATGGATACTATTTATTGTTAGAATTTATTGTTGGAATTTTTTGTTATACTTGTCAGTCATAAGGTGTGTTAATGACACCGTTGAGCGAAAATAAATGGTTTTAATAAACAATTAATAATTTGATCAAAGTCTGTACACTCTTTTGTTTTATTTTGTGCTCACACAATGCTTTTAATGATCAAAATATCAAATTAATTACTTTTGTATTATTGATACATTTCGTATCAACAAAACTTAACAATTAATTGTAATTCAATAATTAATTAATAATTGCATCATAATTTTACTCCTTTATATATTAAATCACAAAAGCTTAAATTAGTGAAATTTTGTGATCTCTGATATTCCGTGAGATTGTTATGATTGGTACGAGATGTTTAATCTGCATTCACTTTAACCTGACTTTCGATGGAAGAGAAGTGCAGAATTTTTACATGCCTTTATCCTAAAAATAATATATTTTCTGGAAGACTCCTTGAAACACACTTTTTAATAACAAATAATTGACTCTTTTTTCTTAGCTTATGATTTACAATGACTTGAAATTAAAAATTCTACGAATCAAAATAAACAAACACAACCTTTAATTTAAAACAACTGTGAAACATTCGCAGAGCTTCCAATTTTGACAGCGACATTTTTTGCAATTTTGCGATTATCTACTGTTGGTTATCTACTGTTGGAAAATGTAATGTCCAATAAAAAATCCTCAAATAATTATCAATATTAGAGGATTTATATCAATAAATATTGTTCATTAAACTTCAAGCTTTGTTTCATTAATGTTAAAAGTATGAATAAAGAAGATGCGAAAATTTTTGTTTCAGGTTAAAAATTAATTTTTTGCGCTCATACATTAATTAATTATAAAATTCTGATGAAATTCAAGAAATATAGTATCCTTGATCAAATGTTACACTAAAAAAAATTATGAACATTTTTTGTCAGATTTGAAGTTAATTAAGATTATCTACTGTGAAACATTATCTACAGTAGGGTGGTTTCCCCTATACCAGAGTGAAGAGTAGACTCCGTTCTGCTCATCAATAATTTCAAAAATTTTATTTGAATACTAACTTAAAAGAATGTTAATTTAGAAATTATTATTTCCACGCGAACTCGAGATGATTCAGCAAAATTATCATTGAAACGATATTCGTCACACTCTGAATTAGATCGAGCAATTTAAGCTTGAACGAAACAGGTAAGAAAACTTTGCTGAATTTTGTTTCTGAATTTCTAAATTTTATATGGCCAATTCGTCTTCAAGATGAAATGCATGATTATAACAATGTTCACTAAACGCTGAAAGTCACCTACTTATGAAAGAAAACACCGCTGTGCAAGTAACGGCATGGTTTTTATAATTTTTTTTCACTACGAAACTGGTTTTTAACGCACGTACGGGAATGACGTTTTTGCTGTCAAAATGTACTTTTCAGTTTCAATATCAGATTCACACAAAAAAAGAGTTAATATTTCAAGCTCAATTTTATAGAATCTTATATTAAACGATACGCTTAATATTTCTGTATTCATGACTCAACTGTAACTACAATATTTTACTAGAAAAAAGACGTACGGTAATGACGTCTGAAATTACAAAAATCGAGGGACAGACTTTAAGGTTTTTACAATATTATTTATTTGACTTAAAAAATATGCATACATTAAATTTATGTTCATCTAAAGTTTACAAACTTGATACACTAAGCGTTTTTCAGGTTACTGTCTAAAAAAAAGGAGAAAATCAGTTTATCCTTGTGCAAAGTGAGGTTGGGACGCCGTACGGTAATGACGTTTGGGGTATTCTTACATTAAATTGAAGTAAATAGGAACAGCAATAAAAGAAAAGAACAATTAAATTTTCAGTTAAGACAATAAATTTTCAACCAAAAAAATTAATTATCAACAAAATAATTCAATTTTAAACAAAAAAAGATAAATTTTCAACGAAAAAAATGAACTCGGAGATGACTTTTTAACTAAAATTATGAATCTTAAACCAAAAATATGAATTTTTAAACAAATAGTTCGTTGCATTTCAAACCCAAAATATTCATTTTCAACAAAGTACATGAATTTTCATCAAAGAAAAAATCAATTTTCAACCAAAATTGGAATAGTTAAAATAACAGAAAAATAAATGTTCAAAAAATAAAAAATAAACAAATTTTCGACAAAATATTTTTTTTATCCAAAAAAATAATTTTTTAACGAAAAATAGAACAATTAAATTTTCGGTTAAGACAATCAATTTTCAACCGAAAAAATTAATTCTCAACAAAATAATTCGATTCTAAACAAAAAAGATAAATTTACAAACCAAACATATAATATTTCAATTTGCAATTAGAAATAAGTAAATTAAAAAAAACGAGTTTTCAGCAAAATGAATTAATTTCCAACTGAAAATATAGATTTGTAAGTGAAAATGGAATAGTTGTATCTGCAGTTAAAAAAATTAATGTTCAACTAAAAAGAAACGAATTTTCAACCAAATAATTTAGTTTTTAATCAGAATGATGAATTTTCAATCAAAAATATGAAATTTTTGTCTATCAACAAAAAAACAAATTTTCAACTAAATAGTTGTTTTTAATTCAAGAAAGAAATTCTTAACAAAAAATTGAATAGGTAAATTTTCTACCAAACAAATCATTTTCGAACGAAAAAGATTACATTTCTATCAAAAAAGGTTAATTTTCCACAAAAAATGTAATAGTTCAAGTGAATTTTCAACTAAAATGATGAATCTTCAACTAAAAAAAAATAAACCTTTAACCAACTACATGAATTTTAAACTAAAAAGATAAAATTTCTACTAAAATTGAAGTAGGATAATTTTCAGTTAGTAAAATAAATTTTCAACCAAAAAACCAACGAATTTTCAACAGAAGAGTTGAATTTTGAAAATTCAACTCTTCTGTTGAAAAAATGAATTTTTAACCAAAAAGATGAAATTTCAAGTAATAAGAGTACTCTTCTACCAAAAAAAATACGGATTTTCAACAAGTAGTTGAATTTTAATCTAAAACTGATCAATTTTAAACTCTAAAATGGAATAGGTAAATTTTAAATTAAAAAAATTAGTTTTCAATCAAATTTAAGTAAATTTTCAACAAAATAGTATAACTTTCAACCAAGAAGATTGAATTTCTATCAAAAAAGATAAATTTTTGATAGAAAATGGAAGTTACATTTCCAGTTTAAAAAATTAATTCTAAATAAAGAAAAACTAATTTTCAAACAAAAAGATCAATTTTCAAATTTTCTACCATAATAGATGAATTCTTAACGAAGTACATGAATTTTCAACCAAATATTTGAATTTTTAAAGGAATTTCGAACCAAAAGGATGAATTAGTCACCAAGAAGATTAAATATTCTCCCATAAAATTCGAATTTTCAATAAAGTACAAGAATATTAAACCAAAATATTTGAATTTTCAGCATTCGAAGATAATTGTTGAACCAAAAATGTACGAGTTAAGTTTTCAGTTGAAAAAATTACTTTTCATCTAGAAAACATAATTTTCAACAAAATGATTAAATTTTAAACAAAAGATAGGTTTTTCAACTAAAATGGTGAATTTTTAACAAAGTAGTTCTACTTTTAACTAAGTAGTTACATTTTCTACCAAAAAAGATGAATTCTCAACGAAAAGCGTGATATATTATATTTCAACCACAAAAAGGATTTTAATTTTATACCAAAAATAGTTGAATTCAACCAAAAAAGATGAACTTTCTACAAAATGGTTTGAATTCGCCAGCAAAAAAAGATTAATTTTCAACCAAATAGTTGCGATTCTTAACCATAATAATTAAAATAATTTCAACTTTATGTAAAATTCCCTAACTCTGTCAGGTTTTCCCTGACATTCCCTGACTTTCTGGAATTAAATGACCTGTAGCAACTATGTAATTTAAAAATAGTATATGTTTATTTCACTCTAGAATGTTTTTGTAGAAATATATGTATTAATTATGATATATATTTGTTTAAACAATAAATGCTTCAAATTCTCTTGAATGATTGTTCAATCAAGTCTTTTTTTAAAACCCGGGAGGACGGAAAGCCAAATCGCATTGGTATTATATCCATTGTCCCTATTGATGTTATTAGGGTGTTTCAATTTATCGATTGCTTCTCTATGTTTTATTGAGAAAATATTGTATGTTTTTGCGATGACGGTTGTTTTGTCAAATAAAATGTAAAGTCCTGTTTCGATATGGTGCTCAGCTTGTGCTGATTGCGTGAAATATTTTAGCCTGAATTTACTCTCATCTTCCTTTACACGTTGGCTCACCGCTCTCCAGGTTTCTCCAATATAGACTTTGCCACAAGAGCAGGGGATTTTATATACTCCCGGATCACTGAGAGGTGCCTTTTTGTCTTCAGGGTTGTATAGCAGTTGTCCTATTTTCGGAGGTGGTTCAAATATGGTTTAGATGTTGCTTTTGACTGTTGCTAGTGCTCACTGCGTAAAATGTTTCAGCCTGACTTTACTCTTATGTTTCTTTACACGTTGGCTCATCGCTCTCCCGTTTTCTCCAATATAGACTTTTCCACAAGAGCAGGGGATTTTATATACTTCCGGATCACTAAGAGGTGCCTTTTTGTCTGTAGGGTTGTATAGCAGTTGTCCTCTTTTCGCAGGTGGTTAAAATATGGTTTGGATGTTGTGTTTGTTGAGAATTCGTCCTATTTGTTTTGTGATACCTTAGATGTAGGGTAGGATGGTGGTCGTTTTTTTCTCTCTTTCTTTAGTAGGTTGTGTTGACTTGTTTTCTTGAGTGTATTTTCTTATTGCTTTATCAATTTCTTTGTTTGTGTAATCGTTCTGTATTAGGATTTGTCGGCAAGATTCGCAGTTTTGCACACTATTGAAACCCGAAACACCTCCTTTTATTATTATTGACGCGATATTCGTCACAGTGTGAACTGGATCGAGCACACGCTATGATGCTTTTCGCATTTAAGCGAGAACAAGACTAGAAAACTTTGCTAAATTGAGCTCTGAATTTTATATGGCCAAGTTGCTTTTTAAATAAAATACAAGATTATAACAATATCCACTGCACGCTATTTTGTCGACCAGAGTTAGGAGTAGACTCCGTTCTGCTAGTAAACAGAAAATTCGTAATAATAATAATAACTCTCATCTTCCTTTACACGTTGGCTCACCGCTCTCCAGGTTTCTCCAATATAGACTTTGCCACAAGAGTAGGGGATTTTATATACTCCTGGATCACTGAGAGGCGGCTCCTCTTCTTTAGGGTTGTTTAGCAGTTGTCCTATTTTCGCAGGTGGTTTAAATATTGTTTGAATGTTATGTTTCTTGAGAATTCTTCCTATTTGTTTTGTGATACCTTGGATGTAGGGTAGGAGGGTGGTCGTTTTTCTCTGTCTTTCTTTAGTAGGTCGTGTTGACTTGTTTTCTTGGGTGTATTTTCTAACGAGAAGAGAAAACTTTGCTACATTGAGCTCTGAATTTCATATGGTTTTTTATATGAATTTTATATTTTATATCAGTAATTATCTCCCTTAGATCTTTTGTAAAGTGTCACTTTGGCAGCCAAAGATGGAAGTGGACTCTTTTCTGCTTGCAAGCAACCTCAAAAATATTTCAATCCTGCACTACATATAAGATTTGCACAATTTGAATAATATCCTTTCATAATTTTATTCACATCGAAAGATAATTAAATTCACATTTCAAAAGCGTTAGGAAACTAAAGAGCGACAAGCAATTGCTTCAGGTTCAGAGAATCAGAGAATCTACTTTTGTAAACCACATTGAGAAGTTGAATTCGCTCTGCTTTTAAAGTGAGCTTTTTTCTGGAAGGACTTAGAAGGGGCTGTCGAAGAAATTCCTATTCCTTTTCTAAGGCACTCCTCTTAAAAGGGATGGATGAGGCCAGGGTCGGAAGGTAAACCCACCGTCTGCTCTCAAGTTTTCGCGTTCTCTCAGGTACAAACATGTTTTCAAGTAACCTTCTACCGTTTTAATCACAATTAAATAAAAAATAACTGCACAAAAAATCCTAACCTCAAATATAATTTACATATTGTCCAACACTGAACATTTAAAAACAAAAATTTTCAACAAAAATCTGTTCAATATGACCTTCGACTAGGACCTTTTTTGCAACTCGACAGAGAAGTTTTTTTCTTATCATCTGTGTACCAGAGAAGGATAACGGTAATAAAAGTCTGGACATGTTGCTTGGGAATTAAAAAAATATCCTTATTTTTCCTATGCCTCAAAATGTTTTATTTATTTTTATTTATTATTTTGGCAAAGTTGTTACGATTTGTTATGGAAGGGGGTGGGTTGCTGTTTCATGTACGTAATTTTTGGAAATTTGTGAATGAAAAAAATAACTTACGTAATTGTATAGAAGTCAGGAAAAAGTCAGTGATTTAGACAAATTTTTTTGCAAAATTCAGAGAATTTTTACAACTTCAAATAATTGTCAAGCAGAATGAATTTGAAATATTTCAATTTTAATTTGAAATTCTTTTATTCCGTTTATGAAAGATTCTAGGTTGAAAATGTTTCAAGTTTGAGATTTTGGTATTTAATTATTAATGGTCAGGGAAAATGAAAAATTATTCAGGGAAAAATTAGGGAATTTTTAAAATGAAGTTTTGCGGTAAACCTGCAATAATATTCTTGTTAGTCATTTATTTTCCTTGTATTCATATTTATATTACTTTTTTCAAATTCTTTCTCCTGCAGATTATCTTCTTAGCTATAAAATTTATTATTTGTTTGAAAATTTAACAGTTTTGTTAAAAAGTCATTCTTTTTGGTTGAAAATTCAACTATTTCATAGAAAATTAACTTCTTTAAAATTCATATTTTGGTGTTGAAAAGTCAACTGAAATCTTTCTTGGATGAAAATTCAACTATTTATTTGAAAATTGGTTTACTTAATTAAAAAATTTATCTGTTTTAGCAGAAATTTTATCTTTCTTGAACCAAAATGCAACTATTTGGTAGAAGATTCAATAATTTTCTTAAAAAGTCATCCTTTTTGGTTAAAAATTCAACTGTTTTGTTGAAAATTCGTCTTTTTGGGTTAAAAAATCAAGTATCTTTGTAGAAAATTGACTTCTTGTTTAAAACTCATATTTTAATTTTGAATAGTGAAACTAAAATCTATTTTTGGATGAGAATCCAATTTTTTTTTAAATTTGACTTTTTGATTTGAAAATTCATCTGTTTTATTAGAAATTTCACTCTTCTTGGATAAAAATTCAACTATTTGGTTGCAGATTCAATAATTTTGTTAAAAAATCATTCTTTTTGGTTAAAAATTCAACTGTTTTGTTGAAAATTCAAGTATCTTTGAAGAAAATTTACACAAAAATGCAATGGTTTGTTTGAAAATTAATCTTGTTTGCTTGAGGATTCAACTATTTTATTTTAAAATTTTGGTTAAACGACTTTGTTGAGAAATCACTTTTTCGTTCAAGATTCATTATATTGAGTTGAAAATCCATCTCTTTGGTCGAAAGTTTGTTAACCAGCCATTTTGAATAAAAATTCAAAAAGTGAGCACATTTTGAAAATTTTCGAGAACACTTTTTTTTAATATTTGAAAATTCTATGGACGTATATAATTATTAATCAAAAAGGCAAACAAAATATTTTCATGACTTTTTTTGATAGAAGAAAAATGAGCGGAGTTATAGCATTTACAAAATTCCAAAAAACAAACGAAAATGGACATTTTAAGCCAAACAATGCACGATATGAAAAAAAGTCAAGAGAAGAAAAATGTTTCTTTTTTAACACCCTACAATAAGCCTTTTTTAATTTTCTTGAAAAATCGAAAATTCAAATTTTTATCGCACAAAAAAATAATAAAAAATAAAAAATTCCATTTTGCGGTCAAACTATACAAGATACGAAAAAAGATGAATAGACAAAAATTGTACACTCCAAAAAAATCTAGAAATTTGTTATTAATCACTTTTTGATGGGACGCGTAAACATTTTTCTTCATGACTGAAAAATCTTCATTTGTTAAAAATCTGTCTTTGTGGTGTCAAAATTCATTTTTTAAACGAAATTTCATATTTTTTTGGTTGAAATATAAACTATTGCACTTTTTTGTTGAAAATTCATTTTTTTAGGTTGAAAATTCATGTTTTTAGGTTGAAAATTCAATGAATTTCTGGATAACTCAATTATTTTGTTGAAAATTACCGCTTTTCGCTTCAAAACGCATGATTTTTTAAAAACATTTCAATTTGCGAAAAAAAAACACTAACACAATCCAAAATTCTTCAAGCTTGTATATTTTATTAGCTCATGATTTTTTTTTTAATACAAATTTCCAGTGAATCATGCGAACATAACAGTCATGTTGTTGAAAAATCGTAAATATTCTTCGGTAATTTTAATAATTTATTAGGATTAGAAGAATAGAAGAATTTCAAATTACAAATCGTTGAAATTTAAGAATTTTCAATTCTATATTTTTCATATTCCAGAATTTACAGTTGTCACTCTTGAAAATTTAAGAACTTCGTATTGTAAATTTTATAATATAGTGCAGTATTTAATTTAGAAAGTTTGGAATTAAAAATTCGGTCATGAAAATTTGTTCAATTTGGAAGATTTATAATTCAAAACATGCCTTTTGATCTTCAAAATCATCAAAATGTAAGTAGTCTTAATAATAAATTTTAAAAATTCAAGAGTTTTCAATTATAACCCTTAAAAATTGTAGAAATTCCAATTGTAAATCTTGAAAATTGAAGAGTTTTTAATTTTGGAAATTTACAATTAAAAATGTTGTAATTTGTATGATTTACATTCGAAATTCCTTCCATTTCGAAGATTCAGAATTGAAAACTTTTGATCTTCCATATCATCCAAATTTAAGAGTTCTTAAATTTTATGAAAATTAATTATTAATTTTATAAAAAGTATTGTTTAATTTTATAAAAATTCTTTTCTAATTTTATATAAATTATTTTTTAATTCTTTAATTTAATTTTTAAATATTACATCTTTTTTAAATTATGCCATTTTTAAGTTTTTCTATTAAATTTCTGTAATCTTGATGATGCACATTCGAAAATCGAAATTGCTTCAATTTGGCAGGTTTCAAAATTGAAAACTTGACTTTCGAACTTTAAAATTATCAAAAATTGTTTATTTATATATCTTCAAAATAGGATAGTTTTCAAATATTACTCTTAAAATTAGTAAAACTTCGAAATGTAAATGTTGAAAATTAAAAATGTTTTAGTTTTGAAGAATTAGAAGGAAAAATCATGCAAGTTTCAAGTTTTACAATTAAAAATTTCCTTTTTCATGATTTACATTCGAAATTTGTTGAATTTGACAGATTTACAATTCAAAACATGCCTTTTGATTTTCAAAATCATCAAAATGTAAGTAGTTAATCATAAATTTTAAAAATTCAAGAGTTTTTATTTTATTTTATATTATTATAACCCTTGAAAATTGTAGAAATTTCAATTGTGAATCTTGAAAATTGAAGTGTTTTTAATTTTGGAAATTTACAATTGAAAACTCCGTAATTTGTATGATTTACATTAGAAATTTCTTCAATTTCGAAGATTCAGAATTGAAAACTCTTGATCTTCCAAATCATCAAAATTTAAGAGTTTTTAAACTTTATAAAATTAATTATTAATTGTATAAAACGTATTTTTGAATTTTATACAAATTATTTTCTAATTTTACAGACATTATTTTTTAATTCTTCAATTTAATTTTTAAATATTACATTTTTTTAAATTATGCCATTTTTAAGTTTTACTATTAAAATTCTGTAATCTCGTTCTTCAAAATTGGAGAGTGTTCAATTAATACTCTTAAAATTAGTAAAACTTCGAACTGTAAATGTTTAAAATTAAAAATGTTTTAGTTTTGAAGATTTAGAAGGAAAAATCATGCAAGTTTCAAGTTTTTAATTAAAAATTTTGTTATTCTATGATTTACATTCGAAATTTGTTCAATTTGGAAGATTTACAATTGAAAACATGCCTTTTGATCTTCAAAATCATAAAAATGTAACTAGTTTTAATCATAAATTTTTAAAATTCAAGAGTTTTCTATTATAACCCTTAAAAATTGTAGAAATTTCAATTGTAAATCTTGAAAATTAAAGATTTTTTCAATTTTCACAATTTTAAAGATTTAGAATTGAGAACTAGACTTTTGAGGATTTACTTTCGAAATTCCTTCAATTTTGAAGATTCAGATTTGAAAACTTTTGATCTTCCATATCATCCAAATTTAAGAGTTCTTAAATTTTATAAAAATTAATAATTAATTTTATCAAAAGTATTGTTTAATTTTATAAAAATTCTTTTCTAATTTTATATAAATTATTTTTAATTTTGGAAATTTACAATTAAAAATTTCGTAATTTGTATGATTTGCATTCGAAATTTGTTCAATTTCATAGATTTAGAATTTAAAACTTGACTTTTGATCTTCAAAATCACCAAAATGTAACAATTCCTATTTAAATTTTTTTTACATTTCAGAGTTTTCCATTTTAAATCTTTAAAATTGAACTATTTAAAAAAAAAATTCTTTTAAGAACATCTTATCACGATATAAGAATAATTTTTAAAAACTAATTTTTCTTAGCTTCTTTTTTTTTGTCTAATCTAAAATAATGTATAAAACAAATGGAAATTATATATATTTTTTTTCACTGTGTATGTATAACTTTTCCGCCTGGGTTATTTTTTACATTTCCCACCATTTCAAAAAATATTTAATGTTCAAAGCTCTCTGTCTTAAATAGGTCCTTGTCTCTTTCAAGCCTCGAGGTTTGAATTTTTCTACGTCATATATGCAAAGCTTGCATGTTGTTAAAAATTCAGAGTAAGTAAATATGAAGAAAGAGAACTTGTCTCTTGAGAAAAGAATGAAAAACGATATAACGAGACTCCCATTTCCCAGAAAAATAAACAAAATTAATAAATAATAATGAATAAAAAAATAAATAGAAAGCTTTTTTATCTTTATTTTAATTGGAATAAAAACATCGCGATCGGAAAGATTGCTTTTGTACAAAAAGGAGGATAAATATATAATATGGAGGTAAAAAAGTTTGGGGTTTCTTTTCTTTTCTTTTTCTAACACTTGAAACACTGAGGGTCGTTCCAGTACTTCCGACCCCATTCATTATATTTACATGCTGCACTTAATTCGCCCTTTTTTCTCTTTTAACTTCTCTTTGTCTCTACTCTCTTTCCTCTATGGCCGCATTCATTTCATCAGAGTATCTCAAGCATTAGGAAAAACGCTCCTCTGGCTTTTGAAAGAAGATTAAGGGCAAGTGGAACACTT
>CAKNYM010052484.1:98871-135372 GCA_932195095.1 Andricus curvator | reverse complement strand
GTGGTTAAATTTTCATATTTTTTGTTCGAAAAATCGACCATTTGGTTGAATTCCTTTCATTTTCATTTTATTCTGTTTAATTTAATTGGTTGAAAATTCAATTATTCTGTTAAAAAATCATCTTCTTCGGTCGAAAATTCAACTGTTTTGTTTAAAATTCGTCTTTTTAGTTCAAAAATTTATCTTTTGGATTAAAAATTCATCTTTCTGGGTTGAAAATGCAAACGTTTTGTTTAAAATATTTTTTTTAACATTAAACTATTTTGTTAAAAATGTATCTTTCTTGGTTAAAAATTATATTTTTTGTTGAATATTTACATTTTCAGGTATTTGTTGTTTGAAAATACAACCATTAGGTCTAAAATTCGTCTTTTTAGGTTAAAAATTCAATAATTTTGTTATAAAGTCATCTTCTTTGGTCGACAATTCAAATGTTTTTTTGAAAATTCTTCTTTTCGGATAGAAAATTCATCCTTTTGTATTGAAAGTTCATTTTTCTTAGTTGAAAATGAACTCTTCTGTCAAAAATTAATTTTTTTGTTGAAAATTTAACTATTTGGTTGAAAATTTTATTGGTTGAAAAATATATTTTTGTTGAAAATTCACATTTTAGGTTGATAATTCTGACAACATTTCTTCTGAAAAATTCGCCTTTTTGGTTTAAAAATTTCACTATTTGGTTGAAAATTCGTCTTTTTAGATAAAAAAAATCCTCGTTTTGGACTAAAAATTTATCTGTTTGGTTGAAAATAAACTTTTTTGGAAAATGCAACTGTCTTATGAAGAAATCGCCTCATCTCCTCAAAAATTCAACTATTTTATTGTGATATGCAACTATTTTGGTTGAAAATTTATCCTTAATTGTCAAAAATGTTCTGTTGTGTAAAAAATTCACCTTCTCATGTTGATAATTCGAATGCATTCTGGAAAATTCGTAATTTTTGTTTGAAAATTCAACTTTTTCTGGTTGAATTTTCACATTTTTCGTTCGAAAAATCGACCATTTGTTTGAAAGTTCATCTTTTTATGTTAAAAATTTTGAATTATTTTGCTACAAAATCAACCTGTTGGTAGAAATTTTAACTGTTTTGTTGAAAATTCGTTATTTTGGATTGAAATTCCACCTTTATTGGTTGGAAATGATCTATTTTGTACAAAACTCACCTTTTCAGCTGGATAATTTAACTGTTTTGTAAAAAATTCGTCTTTTTTGCTTGAAAATTCAACCATTTGGTTAAAAATTGAACTATTTGGTTGAAAATTCGTCTGTTTAGATTAAAAGCTTAACCATTTTTTTCTCAATTCGATACTAATTTATGCTCCTTGACATGCTGGTTTGCTCTCTCATTCATAAAGAGACCGACTCCTGTGCTACCATGTGATTCACTATCTACTCCTGACCATAGTTCGAGTCAGCTTTTAACTCCTAATTTCCTATCAATCTTCTGTCGCCAGGAATGTATTTTGTGACTAAAAATCATTTCCAAAATATATAGTCAAGTCGTCATAAGATAGTGAATCCAATTATAACGTCAGTCCCACCCAACTTCGGTCATCGAAGGGAAGTATAGGGAAAAACTAGAACTGAAAGAGTCATGGTTGGTAAAAGATACGTAAAAAATGTCAAAAAGATATACAGATTTTACTTGAGACCATTTTTTTTAAACACGCATATAGTTATCGTTTTATTTATGTAAAATGTTATCAACGACGAAAAATTCTGTTTGCCGGAAAAAAGAAAATTCTTTAATTATCTGAAAAAATTGTTTGTATCTTAAATATTAGGGTATTTAAAACAAAATAATGATGCAGGATAAAAACGCAATAACCACTTTTCAAATAAAATTTTTTCAATTGAATATACCGTTAAACTGCGAGAAGCTAAGATGTGACAGAGATGTCTGAAGAATGGTGGTTTACACACGTACTAATGTAAAATTCTTTAAGATTGGGTTTTGGTTGCTTAATGGACATGCCGCGATTTCTTCTGGGGTCAATTCTTCAATCAGGCCGCTGTGAATGTTTATTTTCGCCCGTTTTCCCGATAAAGTACCAGTTGTATAAATTCCACGAAAAACCGTTGATTTTTGCAATTGTTCCAAAATTGCATAGACGTCACCATTGGACGTTGATAATACAATTTTTTCTTCGATTGGCATGGGCCCAAGGTGATGGTCTTTGGTTCTCAATCGAATTGGTTTATCGGGAGGAAAAGCGTATTTTCGAAGTTCGAATATCCGGTTCTGATTCATGTTTGAAATAAATCGAATAAATCTAAGTTCTTCAACTTTGAATCCAAGTATGGTTAAAGAACGACCCCTGGAACGTGGGGACTTTGACCTGGCATGTGGAGACCTTGACCTGGCACGAAGAGGAGGCTCCGCAGGAGGAAGAGTCCGGGCAGACGAATGATGCCTGGCAAGAGGAAGAGTCCTTTCTGGAGAATGTCTGCCAGGAGAATAAGAAGGTCCACAACGAGCAGCACCAGGAATGTGGTCGCCATTAGGCAAACAGTCGAACTTTGAACGTAATTCTGCAAAAAGAAATAGAGGATTAAATTTTTCTTAAAGTACACGGATAGACTTTCTGTTGCAATAATAGATATTATAATATTTATAATTAACATAGTCGATTACAGAATGCGGTTATTCGAGCAGCACTGTCAAAATATTCCAAAATCTACAATCAAAATATCGGGGGTGAGGAAGATGTATCAAACATTATCCATCTTAAATACTTGCTCCTGAAGGCCTGGATGAAGAAATGAAGAAAGCACAGGAGAAAAACTTCAACCGAAAGCTCCTCGACAAGAGAATGCACGTGATCTTCCACATAAATGTGAAGGATCAGTCGATGTCGCTTGAGCTAACGTTTTCTTTCCTTAAATCACCCGGATAGAAGGCTGGCATGGAGGCTTTTATTCAATACTTTAATTACCAAATCTTTCACTCTTACGGAATTGTCCTGATACAGCTTCGCCAGCGCTCCAAGGGAAATAGAGTGTCTCTGTTGCGCACTCGAGGTCTTACATAGTTCTCCGTTACTTCGAGAAACGAAAAATGTTCGTTATCGAATTTTCGGCACCAGCCAACAAGAACATAACAGCCAAGGAGAAAGTTGAAGAAAGAGAATTGTACCCAGAATATTCTGGTGACACGCGCGTACGAAACGACTGATGGTCCATGTCTTAGCCGCGTGGCGCGCTACATCACTAGTATGGTCATTGGTTGAATCTATTATTTGGCGCCACTGGTATATTTCAGTAACTATTTTAGTTAGGTCATTTACGGGTTCACCTATCGAAATTGGAAAAGCACTGTTTCACCGATGACAACTTAAAATACTGATTCAACCAGTCATAATTTCACTGGTTAAGTTGCAAAGAGTACAAACGAATTCCTTTTTCATTCATTGTAGGCAGGATTTCAAATTATTTCTAGGGATTTACCAGATTTTAAGGAATTTTATGGGAATCCCAAAGAGTTCAAAGATTTCAAATACATGAACGGATTTCAAAGAATATCAAGGAATTTTAAAGAATCCCAGAGAATTTCCACGGAGCTTAAGCGATTTCAAAAAGTTTTATTTTCAAAGAATTTCACTAATTTTAATTAATTTCAATGGTTTTCAAGATATTTTATAATAATTCCAGGGGTTTCAAAGAATTGAATAAGATTTTGAAACATTTCAAGGGATTTTAGAGGATTTCATAGATTTTCAAAAATCTTCGGGGATTTTAAGGGATTCCAAAGGAATCTATTTGAACTTACAAAAATTTCAGAAAATAAATTTTTGAAGATTTCAAAGAAAAAATTTGAAAGGTTTCAAGAGAATAATGAAAATCCTTAAGATCCCTGGAAAAATTAAAAATTATTTTTTATTTTAAAAATTAATTTTAAGAGGTTACTTGAAGAGACTTTAAAATTCAACTTTCAAAAGTATTTAAATGTTAACTTCTAAAATTTTAAGTATCCCATCTTGCGCAATGCAGGAAATTCTAAATCAGAAAACAATTTCTACTATTTGAAAAAAGTTATATTATAGTTTTTCAATGTAAAGGGGAAAATATTTGCTAATACAGAATACAAATTTTGAGTTACTTTATTTTTAAATTTATTTCTTTATTTGTTTCCAATGTTATATAACTATAATTTTCCTAAGATTTTACAGAAAATTCGAAAAGATGTTTGAAGATTTCGGATGTGTCATGTTGAAGTTTCACACAAAAAAGATTGAATGCGCAACAAAAATGTACTTGGTGATATTTTAACCAAAAATATATAAAAAATAATTTTCAATTCAACATAGAAATTTTGAATAACTATCTTCTTTCAAGATTATTTGTATTTAAGTTTGTGTTCCTATGATTCTTGAGAAAATTCCAAATGATTTTTAAAGACTTCAGATATATCGAAAAAACATCTAGAAACATTTTCAGAAATTTTATTTTACTAGATTTCACCAAATTTTAGAACAAATTTAAGTCATTTTAAAGTATACTTAGAACTTGTAGAAGTTTGAAAAGAAATTAGAAATATTTTATAAATTTTCGGAAATGTCCCCATGAATCTGAAAAAAATTTCTATTATTATCTTGTGATCTTTCAAAATCCTTAAAAAGCTTCAAAATTTTATCTCGAAATCTTCAAAAAACTACATATTGATTTACATTTTTCGAAATGTTTCAATTTTTTGATTATTTTTGAAACTTTTTCAAAACTTTCAAACACCTTTCCAAATTATTCGAATTTTTCCTAAAATTTTTGAAAAATTTTTCAAAATTAAAAAAGTTGCCCCAAAAACTTTCAAATTCTTTTTTGACAATTTTTTTAAATGTTTTAAAATCTTTTTAAATAATCTCTTAAAATTAATCATCCAACATAAAAAATCATTCAAAACCCAGGAATCTTAAGAAATTTTTTAAATTATTTTGATTACTTTCAAAATCTCTTTAAAACTCTTCAAAATTTTGTTTGAAAATCTACATATTGGTTTCAATATTTTGAAATTGTTTAAATTTTCCAATTTTTTTGGCTATTTTATGAAAACTTCTAAATATCCTTTAAAATTATCCAAATTTTTCCGAAAATTGTGGAAAAATCTTGCAAAATTGAAAAATTGCCTTAAAATCTTCCAGATTTGTTGTTGACTTTAGAAATCATTTGAAATGTTTTTAAATCTATTAAAATAAACTCTTAAAATTAATTTTTTAACTGGAAATGTAACTTTTGCATTTATGGCTGAAAATTAATATTTTTTTGTTAAAAATTCATCTTTTCTGCTAGAAAACTCGTCTTTTTGGAAGAAAATTATTATTTCCTTGTTGAAAATTCAACTGTTTCATAGAAAACCCGTATTTTTTATTGAAAATTAGTATTTTTTGGTTAAAAGTTGAATTAGTTTGTTAACAATTTTTTTTATGACACATCCATGATTTCAGCTCTTTTTGATGCCTATAAAGCGGGGCTAAAGCTCTACTTTTTACTCCCTAGGGACTGAAAAGTGACGTCAAAGGTGAATAATGAAAATTAAACATCTATGAGCAGATAATAGAATTTTGCGGTTATTTATGGAAAGTTACCATATTGACCGGCAAAATTACCACAAATGACCGAAATTTCTCATAAATTTCCGGAAATAATTGGAAATTTTTTAAAATGAATTTTGGGTTATTTATGGTAATTTACCATGTATACCTGTAAAATTACCACAAATTACCGAAAATTTTCATAAATTTCCGGAAATTTATGGAAATTTATGGAAATAAATTTGAGGTAATTTATGGTATGTTACCATATTTACCGGTAAAATAACCATAAATGACCGAAATTGTTCATAAATTTCCGGAAATTTATGGACATGTTTAAAAATGAATTTTGAGTAATTTATGGTAAGTTATCATATTTACCGGTAAAATTACCATGAATGACCGAAAATTTATGGAAATTTTTTTAAATGAATTTTGGGTAATTTATGGTAAGTTATCATATTTACCGGTAAAATTACCATGAATGACCGAAAATTTTCATAAATTTCCGAAAATTCATGGAAATTTTTAAAAATGAAGTTTGGGTAATTTATGGTGAGTTACCGTATTTACCTGTGAAATTACCATGAAGGACCGAAAATTTCGATAAATTTCCGCAAATTTATAGACGTATTTAAATTAAATTTTGTACAATTTATGGTAAGTTACCATAAATCACCTCTAAAATTACCAAAAATTTCCGGCAATTTTTTTATTCAATTTTTGATAATTTGGAATAAATTAACATAAATTTCATACTTCTTCACTCAAAATCTTATACGGACTACAATCATGACTGTATTTCGAGAAATGTCTGAAATCATCCATTTGTTATAAAAAATATCGTATGCGCCAAGGGTGCGCATACGATATAGGTGCATAAGATACTATTTTCTTGAAAATTCAACTGTTTTATTGAAAATTCAACTGTTTTGATGAAAATTCAACTGAAACATTTTTAGGTTGAAAATTCGACTATTTTTTTGAAAATTCGTATTTTTAATTTAAAAATGCATCTCTTTTGGTAGAAATTTGACCTTTTCTGGTAAAAAATGGAACTTTTTGGTTGAAAATTAATCTTCTTTGTTTGAGGATTGAACTACTTTTTTTTTTAATTTCTCCTTTTCTTGTTGAAATATCTACTATTACATTAGTCGTTGAGAATTCATATTATTTGTTTGAAAATTCCTTTACTTTGTTGAAGGCTGAAATACGTGGTTGAAATGTCATTTAATTTGTTAAAGATTCATAATTTTAGGGGAAAATTTATTACGTTGGTTAAAGGTTGAACTACTTTGTTGAAAACTCTTTTTTTTTAAATTTATTTCTTTTACTGGAAAGTGAACTATTCCAGTTGAAGATTTATCATTTCGGTTGATAATTCATCTCTTTGGTTGAAAGTTTACCTACTTTGTTGAAAACTCATTTTTTTTAATTAATTTTTTTTAATGAAAATTTAACTATTTCAGTTAAAGATGCATCATTTTAGTTGAAAATTTATCTTGTCGGTTGAAAGTTGAACCACTTTGTGAAAAATTAAATTTTTTTTCTTCTAAAGTTAATCTTTTTCTGTTGAAAAATCATCTGTTTCTTTGAAAGTTAAACTATTTTGTTGAAATTTTATCTTTCTTGATTGAAAATTTAATTACTTGGGTAAAAGTTGATCCACTTTTTAAAAAATTTATTTCTTTGTTTGAAGTTTCATTTCTTTGGTTGAAAATCGATCTTTTGATTTCTCATAGAGGAAGCTTTGTAATGGTAACATTTTCCAACATTTTTTAATTCATTCAATTAAACCTTCCTCAATTTAAACACGTCCAATACAATGTCACACTTTTTTTCACTACTATTCACTACTAATATCTTGAAACCGACCGAAGGATTTATAAAAATATTCATTGCATTTTTTTAGCACTCAATAATATTTTAAAAATCGGTTTTTATGGTCAAACTTTTTTCATTAACATAATTCAAAGTTGATGCAAGAATATAAAAGATACCTTCGTTCGAGACGCATCGCTTGACCTATAATACTAATACATTTGATCAAAGAGTAGGGAAGTTATCGTCATTTATATTACATTTAAAATCGATTTTTATAATAAATTTTTTTTCATTTCCATAATTTAAAGTTGATGCGAAATAAAAAAGTTGTGATTATTCGAAACGAATCGATTGACCTATAATATTGATACATTTTATTACAGAGTAAGAAAGCTATGGTAATGCATAATATTTGATAAATCAGTTTTTTATAGTAAAACTTTTTTCTTCAACATAATTCAAAGTTGATGCAAGAATATAAAAGATTACTTGTTTCGAGACAAAACGATTGACCTACAATATTAATACATTATATGAAAGTTTAGGGAAGTTATGGTAATTTATATATTTTTGAAATCGGTTTTTATGGTAAAAATGTTCTCATTCTCACAATTTACAGTTGATGCAAGAACAGAAAAGATGTGTTGATTCGAGTCGAATCGATTGGCCTATAACATTAATACATTTTATTGAAGAGTAAGGAAGCTATGGTAATGCATAATATTTGAAAACACGGTTTTTTATAGTAAAACTTTTTTCACTAACATAATTCAAAATTGATGCATGAACGGAAAAGATTCATTGATTCGAGGCAAATCGATTGATCTATAATATTAATACACTTTATTTAAGAGTAAGGAAGTTATGCTCATTTATTATATTTGAAAGATCTGTTTTAAACAGAAAAACTTTATTCGTCGACATAATTCAAAGTTGACGCACGAACAGAAAAACTTTTTGATCATAAATTTTCAAATAGAATAATTCTGACCATTTTTGTAAAGAAATCATAAAGCTGGAAAAGGGATAGTGTGCATCAAAACTTTTCTCTTCCCTTTTTCAGCTCTAAAAATTATCATTTCGGATACAAAATTGGATTTGTCTGCTTAGTCTTTGTATTTAAAAATGTTTTGTATCATTTTTTAATTTTGTATTTTTTGTAAATTTCTATTTTTAAATTGATCAAAATGAAGACTTTGGTTTATCTATTGTTGACAAAAATTACTAATGCTTCCTCTATGAGGAAGCAAATACATTTGCTAACGGGAAGCAAAGTGCTCGTGAAATGAGCACCATATAATTATAAATACAAACAAAGTGGAAACACTCCAGATCGAAATCACAGCTAGTTTATTATTTATTTATTACTTCATTTTATTATCTTATTATTTATTTTATTATTTATTTCATTATTTTCAGTTTAGTTTATGCCAACTGTTCATTAAACAACATTTCTGTTTTTAATTTTTATTTGTAAAAGGGATACCTTGATGATTCGCATGTTCGTTACTCTTCCCAAAATTGGTCAGAAAGTCCCTTGTTTCGGGCTGCATACCTGATGATATTTCTGTGAAAAGACGACAAATATATATCAATTTGTAAGTTTTTAAATGTTTTACAATAGTAAAAGCGTAATTCGATTATTCCATTTTATTTCGTATAAGTCAGTTGCAGCCTAGGGGACGCCCATAAAAAACGTTACCATTTTGAGGGGGGGGGGGGGGGGGGGTCACCCTACAAACTACGGTTTGTAACAGGGGGGGCAGTGGAAGTAACGTTGCGAACTCAGATAACATTTATTAAGTTTCCTGATAATAAATTTTAAAGAATTCTTCTTCTTTTCTCTGTTTTTAAAAAACATACCTTTCTCCCGTTTTTTTTTGCTTAAATGCGAACTAAATTATTAGAAAGTAACAAGAAAAATCAACTACTTTTGGATCTCAAATTTCATTTTTGTATCTATTTTGTTGAAAATCATTTTTTTTAAATTCGTTTTTTGTTGTTGAGAATTCATTTGTTCAACTAACAATGAAACTATTCCATTTTCAGTTGAAAATTGATATTTTTTTATTAAAAATTGATCTTTTCTAGTTAAAAATATATGTATTTTGTTAAAAATTCGTCTTTTTTTGTCAAAAATTAATCTTTTCAGTTAAAAATTCACCATTTCTGATTAAAAATGCAACTGTTGTTCGGTTCTAAACTAATCTGGTTTGGTCCAGGATTCAACAATATGGTAGAAAATTAAACTATTCGGTTGAAAATTAACTTGTTTGTTAAAAATTGAAATAATCTTATGAAATATTTAACTTTTTGGTACCAAATTATCTTTTTTGATAAAAAATCATATTTTTGGGTTTGAAAATTCAACGGTTTTTTAGATAATTCGTCCACTTGGCTTCATTTTCAACATTTTTGTTGGAAATTAATTTATTTTGTTGAAAATTTGTGTTTTTTGTTAGAACATTAATCTTCTTGCTGAAAAATCAATCTCCTTGGTTGAAAATTTGAATTTTCTATTTTTAGAAAATTAATCTTACGGGGTAAAAAATCATCTTCTGGGTTGAACTCTTTTTTTGAACATTCGTTTCTTTAAGATTTATAATTTTAGTTAGAATTTCATCTCTTTTGTTGAAAATGTAAGTATTTTATTGAAAATTATTATTTCTTTTATCTTGAGATTTCATTTTTTTTTATCTAATAATGTAACTATACAATTTTTGGTTAAATATTGATGTTTCTTATTGAAAATGGAAGTAATCTGATTTGTTTGAGAATTCAACAATTTAGTAGAAAATTAAGCTATCTGGTTCAAAATCAGCTTTTTCGTTAAAAATGAAACTATATTTATAAAAATTTAATTTATTGGTAGAAAATTAATTTTTTTGTTGAAAAATCATATTTTTGTGTTAAAAATTGAACCGTTTTGTAGATAATTCATCTTTTAAGCTTTAAAATTTAACAACTTTGTGAAAATTAATGTATTTTGTTGAAAATTCATGTTTTTTTTAGAAAATTATTCTTCCGGGTTAAAAAATTATCTTTTGGGTTGAACTCTTTTGTTGAAAATTCATTTTTTTTAAAGATACATAATTTTAGTTGAAAATTCATATTCATTCATAATTCATTTTTTGTTGAAAATATAACTGCTTTGTTGAAAATAAGTTTCTTTCATTTTGAGAAATAATTTTGTAACTATTCCATTTTTCGTTGGAAAATTATACTTTTATTGAAAACTGATCTTTTCTAGTTGAAAATTAATATAGTTTATTAAAAATTCGTTGTTTTTTTTTGTCGAAAATTAATATTCGTGGTTGACAATTCACTTTTTTTGGTAAAAAATGCAACTGTTTGGTTTTAAATTAATCTGATTACTGATTTGGTTGAGGATTCAACAATTTGATAGAAAACATTTGGTTGGAAATTAACTTTTTTGTTGAAAATTAACTTTTTTGTTGAGAAATCATATTTTTGGGTTGAAAATTAATTTTTGTATCGCGAAATTGCACTATTTCATTTTTTGTTATTCAAATATTTGTTTGAAAATTCTTTTCTTCTTTTGATTTAGAGTTAATTTTTCATATAACAATGTAGCTATTCCATTTTTGATTGAAAATTATTATTTCTTATTTAAGATTCATCTTTTCTAGTTAAAAATTCATGTATTTTGTTGGAAATTCGTCTATTGCTGTGAAAAATTAATCTTTTTGTTTGAAAATTCATCCTTTTTTATTCCAAATTAAATTGAACTATTTGGTTGAAAAGTGAGCAATTTTTATGATAATTTAACATTGTGGTAGAAGATTAACTTTTTTGTTAAAAAATCATATTTTTGGGTTTAAATTTTATCCGTTCGCTAGCCAGCCATTTTGGATAAAAATTCAAAAAGCGAGCGCTTTTTCAAAATTTTTGAGACCACTTTTTTCAAATTCGAAAATTCTATGTGCGAATATTCGTAGTACTCACGAAGACAAACAATTTATCCTACTGACTTTTTTTTGATCAAATGAAAACTACTGGAGTTATAGCATTTACAAAATTTCAAAAAAACAAACGAAAATGAAAATTTTAAGCCAAACAACGGACGA
Source organism: Andricus curvator (assembly GCA_932195095.1). Taxonomy (NCBI): domain Eukaryota; kingdom Metazoa; phylum Arthropoda; class Insecta; order Hymenoptera; family Cynipidae; genus Andricus; species Andricus curvator. The sequence goes on along the minus strand of CAKNYM010052484.1, from coordinate 123,934 downwards.
TATGAAAAAAAGTCAAGAGAAGAAAAATATTTTTTTTAACACCCTACAATATTGTTATAAGACTTTTTCTAATTTTCTTGAAAAATCGAAAATTTAAATTTTTATCGCCCAAAAAAATAATGAAAAATAAAAAATTCCATTTTTCGGTCAAATTATACAAGATACAAAAAAAGATGAATGAACAAAAATTATTCACTCTAAAAAAATCTACAAATTTGTTGTTGGTCACTTTTTGATGGGACGCGTAGTTTTTGTTTCATTTGTAAAAAACTGATTTGAGAATAAAAGAAATTAAAGTTTTGGACAAACGACACAAACCACGAAAAAAATTAATGGACAAAAGTTATTCAGTCAGATAAGAGCTACATATTTTTGATTAATCATTTTTCGATAAGATGCGTAATTTGTCTTTCAATCGTGAAAAATAACATTAACAATAAAAATTTTTTTTTTTGAAAAACGACGGAAGGTGTGAAAAAAGATAAATAGACAAAAGTTGTTTAACCAAAAAAGATCTACAAATTTGTTATAAACTTTTGTTGTAAAAATACATGTAAAATAAAAAAATTAACTTCTTGGAAAAACGATACACGATACAATAACATTTTATCTAACAAAGTTTTTCGGCTAAATTACATTTACAAATTTTCTTAGAACCACGTAACGCCAGGATGCATATTTTTGGTTCAAATCGTAAAAAATAACATTGAACATAAACAAATTAAATTTATGGAAAAACGACACAAGTTGCAATAAAATGCATAATAACAAAATTGTTTTTTATAGGATGCGCACTTCTTTTCAATTATAAAAACAAGACAAGGAAAATACGTCTGTTTTTAATATCAATGCATATTATGAATTGTAATAATATACATTTATTGAAATGATATAAAATTTTCACGGTAGTTGAGGATAAAATTAAATGCAAAATCAGGAACAAATATTAAAGTATACCATTAAGTAATCGTGATAAATACAATTCGTACTTTATTTTTCAATATCTAATAAGCAATCACAGGCCGACGTATAGAAATACATGTAATATACATTTGATATAATAATGTTGAACATATAATATAGAAAATTTTGCAATTTGGACAAAATCGAGTGCGAAGCACGAGGTACGTGATGAGAATGTATTTGTTGAAGCCGAAGGAGCTTTAACAAAAGAGAATTCACAATCACTAAATTACAGTTGTCGATACTTTGACCTTTAATTTTAAAAGATGTGTGCCCAAATGTGGGGGAAATAAAAAGACCGAGCGCGTAGCGCGAGGTAAATACAGTATCGAGCGCGAAGCGCAGAACCAACAAGCGGGCAGATTTTTCAGTTGAAAATTCAACTACTTTGTTGAAAGTTGAACTAATTTATTCAAAATTCATATAGTTTCAAGATTCACCTGAATTGGTAACGACGGACGACCCCTATGAAAAAACTATTTAATCAAGAAACGCGAATATTTTCTTTGGATGTAAATAATACTTGAATTTCAACATAAATTGTGAAATCAAAGTTTTTCTAAATAATTCTAAAGAATATCTAATTTGTTTATTTGAATAAATTAGGAACATATAATTGTGAATAAGTAAAAGAATGTGACTGTGTAACATTTTGATCATATTTACAAGTGATTACTTCAATGTGAAAAAATACATATTTACACACTTGATCTATTTTACCTTACTTCAAAGTCACAATGAAAATTCAAAATCGTTACTTGGAGAAAAAATTGACGCAGAATTTACGGCATGATTAATTTGGAAACTGATTTAAATACCCTGGAAATCCCAAATTTTTTAGTTTCTATCCCTAAGAGATATTTTTTCTCAAAAATGTAAAAATGTTCCAATGTTTCGCAAAGAGCGATCAAAATTGAATCTTTTGAGGCATAAAGTTTTCATTCAAAAAAGCATAAAACACTAATTAAAATGAGTAAGTCTTAAAAATCTGTTGAAGTATGATACTTGAGTAACAACAAAAAATTATACTAATAATAATTGTTTATTATCAATATAAAATAAAATAAGAACAGAAAATTTAAAAAAATGATATTAATTTATTCTTTACTTACCAATAGAGTTAAGAATAACGTACAAGGCTAAGACCAGATTGTAAAGGATCCTCATTTTTTCAAAATGCAGGAGAAATTTATTAACGCAGAATTTTTAGAACAACGATAATTTTAGGACTTGGTACGATGGGAATGTTTAATTAGTATCACATAATTCAGTTAGTAAAACTGAAGCTCTTGCATGTCATAATTAATTTACCTTGAGAAACTCAGATGATCTAAATTTCAAGTAAACGTATTTATTCTACCTTGAAAAGCTTAGAGAAGTCGACAATGTATAAAAAGTAAGTATGAAATCGCTCTTCGTCAAATATTTCTTATGCGAGTCTTTTACGTAATTAAAATTCGTCAAAGATAATAGGTTACGTAAGGTTGCTTTCTCTTAAATTATTCATAAAGTATTATTAAAGATATAAATCTTCAATTTTATTTATTTAAAAAAATAATAATAATTTTCTAACATAAATGCGACTTTTTAACAAAATACTTGAATTTAAAAAAAAACAATTAAATTTTGAACATATTAGTTGAATTTTCATCCTAAAAGATGAATTCTCAACAAAAAAGTGTACCAGTTGATACTTCAACTAAAAAAGATGAAATTTTTTTTGATTAATTTTAAAACCAAAAAGACGAATTTTCAACAAATGAAGATTTTCCAGTCATGAAAGAAAAAAAATTAATCTAAATCAACCAGAAAATATTTTACGAAATTATTTCTAACTAGAAAATATGAATTTTCAGAAAGAAATTAATTTTTCACAAAATATTAAAAGTAGTTCAACTTTCACCCACTTGGTTGAATTTTCAATTGAAAAATATCAATTTTCAACAAAATAGTTCAACTTTCAACCAAAGAGAGGAATTTTATTTTCAAATTTTTAATTTTTATTTAATAATTTCAAATAAAAATATGAATCTTCAACACAAAAATTATTTCTCAACAAAGTGGTTCAACCAAAATTTTCAAACAAAATAGATGACAAAATAGATTCAAGCAAAGAATATTAATTTTTAACCAAACACATGAATTTTTATCCAAAAAAGGTATTAGTTGACTTTTCAACAACAAAATATGAATTTTATACACAAAGTAAATTTTCTACGAAAAGAGTTGAATTTTTAACCCAAAAAGACGAATTTTCATCTGAAAAGAATGACTTTCTAACAAAAATGTCAAATCTTCAACCAAGCTAGAACCAAGAAAGAAGAAATTTCTACTAAAATAGATAAATTTTTAAATTAAAAAGACAAATTTTCCAAAGAATGGTTGAATTTTCATCCAAAAAAGGTTTTAGTTGACTTTTCAACACCATAATTTGAATGTTGAACAAAAAGTAATTTTTCTACGAGAAATAAATTAATTTTCAGTAAAAAAAATTAATTTTCAACAAAATATTTAAATTTTCAACCAAAGAGATAACCCTTTTTTTAAAAAAAAAATTACAACAGAGTAGTTCAACTTTTACCCACGTGGTTGAATTTTCAATTAAAAATATCAATTTTCAACAAAATAGTTAAACTTTCAACCAAAGAAAGAAATTTTATTTTCAAATTTTTAATTTTTATTCAATAATTTCAAATAAAAATATGAATCTTCAACACAAAAATGATTTCTCAACAAAGTGGTTCAATCAAAATTTTCAAACATGAGTTTTATACAAAAAGTATATTTTCTACGAAACGAGTTGAATTTTTAACCCAAAAAGACGAATTTTCATCTAAGAAGAAAGACTTCCTAACAAAAATATTAAATTTTAAACCAAGCTAGTACCAAGAAAGAAGAAATTTCTACTAAAATAGATAAATTTTTGAATTAAAAAGACAAATTTTCCAAAGGATGGTTGAATTTTCATCCAAAAAAGGTTTTATTTTACTTTTCAACACCAAAATTTGAATGTTAAACAAAAAGTAATTTTTCTACGAAAATAATTTAATTTTCAGCAAAAAACTTAATTTTTTAAAAAATATTTAAATTTTCAGCCAAAGAGATAAACGTTCACCTGAAAAAAAAATTTACAACAAAGTAGTTCAACTTTTCCCACGTGGTTGAATTTTCAATTAAAAAATATCAATTTTCAACAAAATAGTTAAACTTTCAACCAAAGAGGTGAGTTTTATTTTCAACTTTTTAATTTTAATTTAATAATTTTAACTAAAAATATGAATCTTCAACACAAAAAGGATTTATCAACAAAGGGGTTCAACCAAAATTTTCAAACATGAGATTTATACAAAAAGTAAATTTTCTACGAAAAGAGTTGAACTTTTAACCCAAAAAGACGAATTTTCATCTAAAAAAATTTTCTAACAAAAATGTTCAATTTTCAACCAAGCTAGAACCAAGAAAGAAGAAATTTCTACTAAAATAGACGAATTTTTAAATTAAAAAGACAAATTTTCCAAAAAATTGTTGAATTTTCATCATAAAAAGGTTTTAGTTGACTTTTCAACACCAAAATTTGAATGTTAAACAAAAAGTAATTTTTCTACCAAAATATTTTAATTTTTAGCAAAAAAAATTAATTTTCAACAAAATAGTTAAACTTTCAACCAAAGAGGTGAATTTTATTTTCAACTTTTTAATTTTAATATAATAATTTTAACTAAAAATATGAATCTTTAACACAAAAATTATTTCTCAACAAAGTGGTTCAAGCAAAAATTTTAAACAAAATACTTGACTCCTCAAGCAAAGAAGGTTAATTTTTAACCGAACAGATGAATTTTTATTCAAAAAAGGTAGATATTAGTTGACTTTTCAACACCAAAATTTGAATGTTAAACAAAAAGTAATTTTTCTACGAACATAGTTCAATTTTCAGCAAAACATATGAAATTTTAACAAAATATTTAAATTCTCAACTGAAGAGATAAACCTTTACTTAAAAAACATAAATTTACAACAAAGTCATAAAAATATCTAGAAAGTTTTTAAGAAAGTTTTGGAAGAAAAATATTTTATAAATTTTTGAAAATCTTTTTAATCTCTTCAAAACTTCTAAAATTCCTATATTATGTTAAAAAATTATATTCCAGGCAGTTCATTTAAAAAATTTGTTATCTTGAAACCTTCCACAATATCCATTCAAATTTTCCGAAGAAATCTTCAGAAAATTTTTTTAATATTTTGAAACCTTTCAAAATATTCAAATTTTCAACCAAAGAGATAAACCTTTATTAACAAAAAATAATAAATTTACAACAGAGTAGTTCAACTTTTACCCACGTGATTGAATTTTCAATTAGAAAATATCAATTTTCAACAAAATAGTTAAACTTTCAACCAAAGAGATGAATTTTATTTTCAACTTTTTAATTTTTATTCAATAATTTCAACTAAAAATATGAATCTTCAACACAAAAATTATTTCTCAACAAAGTGGTTCAACCAAAATTTTCAAACAAAATAGTTGACTCCTCAAGCAAAGAAGCTTAATTTTTAACCAACCAGATGAATTTTTATCCAAAAAGGTACTTGACTTTTCAACAGCAAAATATGAATTTTATACAAAAAGTAAATTTGCTGCGAAAAGAGTTGAATTTTTAACCCAAAATTAACCAGAAAATATTTCACAAAATGATTTCTAACCAGAAAATATGATTTTTCAGGGAAAAAAATAATTTTTAACAAAATATTAAAAGTAGTTCAACTTTTACCCACGTGGTTGAATTTTCAATTAAAAAATATCAATTTCCAACATAATAGTTAAACTTCCAACCAAAGAAAGGAATTTTAATTTCAACTTTTTAATTTTTATTTAATAATTTCAACTAAAAATATGATTCTTCAACACAAAAATGATTAAATGATATGAATTTTATACAAAAAGTGAATTTTCTACGAAAAGAGTTGAATTTTTAACACCAAAAAACGAAGTTTCATATAAAAAGAATGACTTTCTAACAAGACTCTTAAATTTTCAACTAAGCAGTTTCATTTTCAACCAAGAAAGAAGAAATTTCTACTAAAATAGATAAATTTTTTAATTAAAAAGACAAATTTTCCAAAAAATGGTTGAATTTTCATCTAAAAAAGGTTTTAGTTGACTTTTCAACACCAAAATTTGAATGTTGAACAAAAATTAATTTTTCTACAAAAATAGTGGAATTTTCAACCAAAAAAGATGAAATTTTAACAAAACAGTTGAAGTTTCAACCAAATAGATAAATTTTTAAATTAAAAAGACAAATTTTCCAAAACATGGTTGAGTTTTCAACACTAAAATTTTAATTTTAAACAAAAAGTAATTTTTCTACGAAAATAGTTGAATTTTCAACCAAAAAATATGAATTTTTAACAAAGCAGTTGAATTTTCAACCAAAAACCCTGATGGAAAAATTTTTATAAAAAAGTACAAACAACTAAAACCATTTTTACATGAATCTACAAATAAATGCAGTAAATTACAACCAAAATTAAAAGAAAGTACAACTTTTTTCTACTATTTAGACGAATTTTGTACTTTTTTTGTATTTTTTTTATATTCCTGTATTTTATTTATAGTTTTAATTTTCTACAGCAAAAAGTTGTTCTTTTTCGATCCAGAATAACAAATACTGAGAAAATTGCAAAGAAATAATTTTAAATGACATATATAGTGTCTAATCGATTGCTATATATATTTGGAAAAAAAACTTCAAACCTGAGGTTTTCTGTTGTTTAATAACAATTATTCATTATCATCTTTTAATATTCTACCGTCCCTTTAAAGTTAAAACATAAAGGTTTTTTTACTAGCGATCGTGTCCACATCTTAATTTAAAATTATCTCATTGCAATATTATAAATATTTGTCACCCTAGGTCGAAAAAAAAAAACTTTTTGGCTGCAAAACGTGTAAATTCCTGTATATTCATCTACTTGTACTTTTTTTTGAATTTTTGTAGAAAATTATAAATACAATAAAATATCCGAATAATAAAAAAAGTTGTACTTTCCTGTACGTAATTTTTGTTGTAATTGATTATATTTATATTTAGATTCCTGTAAAAATGGTTTCAGTTTTTTTTTGTACTTTTTATAAAGAAATTCCCACTAGAGATTACACAAGAAGATTACACAATAATAATTTGTTTAAACAATTATGTATGGTCAATTTACTTAATTTTTACCTCGCTCTATGTGAAAAGTGGACAAAAGGTTGGATATTTCATAAAAAAACAAAAATTTCTAGCATTATTCAAATATAATATAATTAAAAATAATAAAATGTTTAAAAAATTATTTTTGTTAACTTGAAATAATTATTACCTTACTCTAATTGAAAAGTGGACAAAAAGTGGAAAATTAAAAAAAAACTGCTATTTTCTAACATTATTCTAAGAGAATAATATTAGAAATAATACGCCTGAATTTCGGGGTGGCGAGATACTTTGTAATAAATTATAAATTATTTACATAATTTTTACTGTTAAATTTAATTGATTTTTGCCTCACTCTAGCTGAAAACTTGAAAATGAGTTGAGAAATTCGGAAAACCGCGACTTTCTAACTCTATTCTAAGAGAAAATTGCTGACAACAATTGAAAATTGTTTAAATAATTTATTCAGACATATCAGTAGATCATTAGAAATCATCAGTAGAAAGTAGAACATTGTGTATACGAAACAAATTGTCTCCAAAAATCATAATTATCACTAAAAACTCGAAAAACCCAATTTTTCACTTATGGGGGTTTTTTGGGACCCCATAAAACAGACTTATGGGGGTTATATTCAAAAAGCAATTACTCATTTGTATTCTATAGCTAATTTTGAAGAGAAATGTTGAGTTTCAACTCGATTCACCTAATATTGACGATTCTGAATAAAATTTACAACAAATTTTTGTTTATGGGAAATATGTGTTAAACTTCATGGGTGCGACATGCTTGAAAATTCGGAAAAGAAATTTGCCAATGCATTTTTGATCCACCCTTGGACCATATTTGTCCACCTACCCCTTTGAAGTAAGAGTGAGTTAGTTAGATGAATAATTAATAGTTTAAAATTAAATTTAAATTAATAATTATTAATAATGATTAATAATAATATTTTGAATTAAATTAAATTATTTACGAGATTTTGATGAGCAAAAATTCCAGAAAAACATTTTTTTTCGAGAGATGCCATCGATCAAGCGTTAATGACACTACCCAAGCGTGGCTGTAATATGAGTTCTGTTTACCATGGAAGAGATATAGTGCACTTTATTGTCTATGTACACTATTTTTCGATAGGGCAACTTTTCTCATATTTCATTCTGCATCTATTGATTTTTTCCTTTTTTATTAAGTCGTTCGTAATAATTTTATTTGAGGATACTGAAAAATGTAGCGAATACGAATTTAATCCACTGAGGAAAAAAAATTAACAGGATAATCTTGTCTGATCCACTTGAGTTTTTAGTTAATTTAAATAATGCCATTTTATTATTATTAATTTTATTTAAGCCGGGGCACTAAAACCCTGTTCTCATTTACATTTCCGGTCAAAATGAATAAAATTTCACTAGTGAAACAAAATAGAAACTCAAATGGACCCGACTGCATTCGACTTTACTAGAAGTATTCGCGTTTGCCTGGACGGTTGACCAGGGGAGAGGAAAACTGCAGAAAACCACCTCCCGAGTTCAGCTGGTTTTTCGAAAGTCTAAATTGAAGGCAGACATTGCTCCCTACCACTGATATATATAATACACTGGATGCAGGATTCAATGGTAAACGCGTGTGCCAACTTGAAGGCTTCGGAGCCGCCATTTTTTAGGGATGTTTCGGTTCGGGGCCATTCGGGACAGATCGGGATATGCGGGAGATTCAAATGTAGTGTGGAAGAGAACTCAAAAATATTAATAAAAAACATGTAAAATTCAGTTTACTGTCCATGAGTGAATCGACTAAAACTGGAAACTAAATAAAACTTAATAGAAAGTAATTACATGAATAAAAATAATCAAAAGGGACAAAAAAAGGAAAGTAGATGCGATTTTAAATTGGTGGAATACACATTTTGTGAACACGTGGCTCAGAATTTTTTTTATTTTTTCTATTGAAAAGTACAATAAAACTTTGAAGAATATTGCAATAAGATAATTCTAAATTAATATGTGTACCTGATCGCTATTACATAAAAGCTTCTATGTTTAAACTTTAAAGCAATATTAAAATATTAAAAGACAATAATGAAAAATCGTTATTAAACAACAAAAAACTTTAATTTTGAAGTTTTTTTCAAATATATAGCAATTGATTGGACACCACATATATGCCATTTAACATTATCTCTTTTCAATATTCTCAATATTTGTCATCCTAGGTCGAAAAAGAACAACTTTCTGACTGCAAATAAAAATTGAACAATTGAGAAAGAATTGATCACGGTCATTGAAATTAAAAGATTCGAACTCTTGAAGATAAACTTTTTTTCTGTTGAAGTTACAAAGACTGAACTGCAAATTCGAGCACTCCAAGTTAAATTTTAAAACATTTTAAACTTACAAAATGGAACCTTGAAATTTATTTAATTTGAACGCTTAATAATTGACCCGTATAAAATGGAAGCTTTTAACACTTTTCAATTGAAATTGTTTAAATCAAAAAAATTTCAGAATTATATCATTTTAAGCAACTCGAATTTTTCCTAAATATTTTCCAAAATAAAAAATAATTTTAAATCTTCTAAGCAAACTTAAAAATTATTTTGTTTTCTAAAAAACCTTTAAAGATCCATAAAAAGCTTAAAAATTTTATTTCGAAATCTTCAAGAATCTAAATTTAGTTTTTTATTTCTCGAAATTTTGTCCAGTTTTAAATTAAGTTTGGATCTTCTCAAAACTTGTAAATATCTCTCAAACTAACTCAAATTTTTTCTAAATTGATAATTGTTCAATTGTTATTTATGCATCAAAATTCAATAATTTCACTTACATATTAAAAATTTGTTAAATAGGACAATTAAAATTATATGGAAAGTAAAATATTGCTTAATATGCCAAAAAAGTCTCCATTAATAAAAAAAATTCAAATTAAATGGTTAAAAATTGAATATCTTAGATTGAAACAATATTTGAATAGGATTCGGAATTGAATAAGAGCGTTAAATTATAAATTGATTAATTTGAAATTATTTTAGAATTAAGAATAGTTTATGACGTTTCAATCAGAAGTTCACATTTTTTTAACTACTGAGGCTATCAAATTGAAAAATGTATATTTTTACGTTAAACGCTTTTTTTAACGATTTTTTTAAACGATTTTTACGTTAAAATCTGTTTAGAATCGTCTTGTAAAATAGCAAAAGTTCAATAAACTACAATGAACTACTAGTATATACAACACAATTTTTAAGTACAGTTTCCCAATATTTCAACTTTGGTGAAATCTTGTATTTTTTTGTAAAGATTTGTAACATTCTACAATAATTTTACGTACAATTAAAAGATTTTTATGACGTAAAACACCCAAATTAAACAATGTAAAATGCAATAAATGTAAAATGTAAAATACCTTGTAGATTTTTACGACAAAGTAAAACACATATTTTCAATAAAAACTTATACAAATTTTTGAATTGTCGGAAGTTATACTTTATTGTTAATTTTTTTTGCTTTTTCAACAAAAAAGATTAAAATTTTTAATTAAAAACTACAAATTTTAGCTAAATTAAAGGTTTTATAAAAATTCATAATAATTCAATTGATAAATATTCTAAACCACGTGTTTACAAAATGTGTATTCCACCAATTTAAAATCCTATCGACTTTCCTTTTTTTGTACTGTTCGATTATTTTTATTTATGTAATTACTTTTTATTAAGTTTTATTTAGTTTCCAGTTTTAGACGATTCACTCATTGACAATAAACTCAATTTTACATGATTTTTATTAATATTTTTACGTTCTCTTCCATACTACATTTGAATCTCCCGCATATTCCGATTTGTTCCGAATGGTCCTGAACCAAAACATCCCTAAAAAATGGCGGCTCTGAAGCCTTCATGTAGGCACAGATCGTTCCATTGAATCCTGCATCCAGTGTATTATATATCAGTGGGCCCTACCCATAGAATGCAAATAAAAAGATATTAAATGTATATTATAATTTTTTAAATTTATTTTATAATTTTTTTAATTTATATTGTATTTGTTTAAATCTAGTTTATAATGTTTCAAAATTTCGGGCTGAGAGTACACTACGGATTCTTATTAAAATCGTCCCCTATTGTTTTCAGATTCAAAAACAAAATATTCAGATGTTATGGTGTTTTTAATGCCAAAAATTCGAATTTTAAAGTTTTTAATTTATTTTTACTTTAAAAAAAAACAGTTTTTAAGGTAAGTATCAATACCCTTGAAGTTACGATTTAACGATAAAATTGAGACTTATGGGACAAAATGAACCCTAATTTTTTTTTTAATTTTTAAACTTTTTCGAAATATTACTTACTTTACTGACAACAATTTCTAGTATTTCAAAAATTTTTTAGCAATTCTTCCCCTGAAATTAAACAATACTTTTTTTTCAAATAAATCAATTCTTGCTAAAGGAAAATCTGTTGTAACTTATTTTTTATATTTACTAGCATCATCAGAAATAGACCCATCAATCGAAATAGAAATTTCAAATAACTTTTAATTTCTGACGTTTATTTGTTTATTCGTTTTTACGGTTACTGGGACAAATTTTTTCAACCAATTTTTTTTTTCCTTTTGATTTTTTAGTTAAGAAAGAAAAAAAAATCAGAAAATTATTTGAAGGGAAAATAGCTTTTAATATAAAATAAAAATTTCAATTAACTATTTATTTTTTTAGTTTATTTATCAAATAGATAATAATATATAAATTATATAATATAATAAATAAATATCATTTTCCCAGGCTTCTTGAAAAAAATCAACAAGTTTTTCGAAAATTTCAAATACGTCATAAAAGTATCTAGAACGTTTTTAAGAAAGTTTTGGAAGAAAAATATATTATTTGGAAATCTTTTTAATCTCTTCAAAACTTCTAAAATTCCTAAATATCTTTCAAACTGAATCGAATTGATCATAAAATTTGAAAAAATCTCCCAAAATTAAAAAAACTGTCTGATAACTTTTCATCTTCTTTTTTGACAATTTTTGAAATTTTTAAAAATGTTTCTGAATCTTTTTAAATAATCTCTTTGAAAGTATTTTTTATGTTGAAAAATTATATCCCAGGAATAAACAATTATTTAAAAAATTTGTTATCTTGAAACCTTCCACAATATTCATTTAAATTTTCCGAAATGTTTCAATTTTTTAATTATTTCTGAAATTTCTACAAAACTTCTATTATCTTTTTAAATGATTCGCATTTTTCCGAAAATTTTGAAAAATCTTTCAAAATTAAGAAAAATCATGAAAACTGTCCAGATTATTTTTTGATGATTTAGAAAATCTTCAGAAATGTAAATATTTTCTTTAAAAATGATCTCTTGAAATTAATATTTCAACATAAAAAATCATTTTAAATTTTCCCAGAAATCTTAGGAAAATTTTGTTAATATTAATATTAATAATCTCTTGAAATTAATTTTTCAACATAAAACATCATTAAAAATTTTCCCAGAAATCTTAAGAAAATTTTGTTAATATTAATATTAATATTAATAATCTCTTGAAATTAATTTTTCAACATAAAAAATCATTAAAAATTTTCCCAGAAATGTTAAGAAAATTTAGTTAATATTTCAAAACCTTTCAAAATCGTTGAAACTTTTCAAAATCTTATTTTAAAATCTTCAAAATTCTACATATTAATTTTTAAATATTTTTGGCAATTTTATCAGAACATCTGAATATCTTTAAAATGATTCGCACTTTTCCTCAATTTTTTGAAAAATCTTTGAAACTTCAGAAAATTGCCTTAAAATCTTTGAGACTTTCTTTGCAAAAAAGAAAATCTATTTAAATGTTTTAAAATCTATTTAAATAATATCCTAAGATTAATTTTTCAAATCAAAAATTGTTTTAAGTTTTCCCAGGAATCTTAAGAATATGGTTTTATTTTTTGCAATCATTGAAAATTATTGAAAAGCTTCTAAAGTTTTTGTTCGAAATCTTCAAAAATCTGTGTTTAAAAAACTTTGAAATCTTTTTCAATTTTCTCTTAAAAATTATTATGTTTTAAATGAAAAATAATTTTAAATGTTGTCGAGAATTTAAAAAAAATTTCATTCTCTAAAAACATTTCAAAATTCTTAAAAAACTTCTTTTTGCGATATTTCGAGTATATTAAATATATTAAAATATCTTAATATTATTATATTAATATATTAAAATATAAATATATTAAAAGCTAAATAATTAAAAACTTCATTGTATGTTTTTTATTTATTAAATATTTTTATTTATTTCATTGTATGTTAGTTATTAGGTAAAAATGTTTTTTATTTAAATTAAATGTAAGAAATAGTGCAACTTTGCGATTTTCCCTTCAAATTTTTTTTTTAAGAATTGTAAACTGTCCTTTTACAAGAATTTATCAATTTTTTAATTTGTTGGAAAAATAATTATTTAATCGTGGGAAAATTTCTCCTTAAGATTTTTTTTCGATAGTAAAAATTTTTTTCAGTGAAGTAAGTAATATTTCTTGAATGTTTCATAATTTTAAAACAAATTTTAGAACTGAATTTGACTTCTTCATCTCAGCTTTACCATAAATACTCACCTTAAAAATTGTGTTTCATAATGAAAAAAAATTGAAGGTCACATGGCACCTTGATAAAGAATTTCCTATATTGTTCAAAAGGATATAATTAAAATTGTAGAAATTAAACTTTAAAAAGTCAAATTTTGGGCATAGAAATCTTCATAGCGACCTCTAAATATTTTTTTTCAATCTATCAAAAATAGAGGATCATTTTCATGAGATACTATAGTGCACCTATCTGTTCGTGATTAAAGAAAATTATAAAATAGATTTAAAAAATTATAATATATATTCAAATAATTATAAAATTTGTTCATTAATTATAAAATACATTTTATATATTTTCATTTGCATTCGATGGGCTGAACTCGGAAGGTGGTTTTCTGCAGTTTTCCGCTCCCCTGGCCAAACGTCTAGGGTTTAATTAATTAGCCCAAGGAAGGACAATTTTCAAATAATCTTACAAATGAATCAGAAGCAGAATATCTTTTATTTGGAATGAAAGTAATGCAATTGGTATTAACACTCTATGATTTAGGTAGATTTGATTTAAGAATGATATTAAAAGTAAAATACTGATTAACTTTATGAACGTTAATAATTATTTCTGGATTCACAGTTTTCTTCCTGTTTTTGTAATACACAAGGTGAATCTCAGCAACTAATTGTAAGGCACATTTTAAATTCACTTAAGCACTACAATTTTTTTATAATAATGTCGCTCATAATTTACAGTTAAACTTTATCCAAAATTTTATAATTTAAAAAAATATTTTTTCAGTGTGGAATTTTTTTCAATTGGTTGTGTAGATTTCACCTTGGATATAAACAGTATTCACTTATGTCAATTAAACTACTTATTCTCTCTTCTATCTACAAGCTACAAATTAATACACTGACAGAAAAATTTCTACTCACTTTCAAACAGTATTTCATAATTCAGAGAAAAAATCGTGAAGCTTCTTTTTTTCTGTTGAAAAATATAAAAGTATTTCAAAATAGTTATTACAAAGTTTCAAGATTTTTTAACAAATCTCATTGAAAGTGAGAAATATTTCGACGGTGGTGGTGAAAGTATTACTTTCTAACTACGAACCAGAACTAAAGAATACTTGAACACAAAAAAAAAATATATTTTTTCTTATCTACCTAAGTTCCAGTGCATAAATAATTCAAACACTTTAATGGATTTTTCTCATAGCCCTTTTGACAAGAAATTCAAGTACCCTTAGTAGGTAAACTGACGGCCCGGATGCGATAGGGGCACATACAATTTTCTCTAGCGAAAACAAAGATCCCTGGAGGATTTCAAAAAAATATTCAAATTTTAATATTTAAACTGGATGTTTAATTTTATTTCAAATTCAAATTTATATTTCCCAAAAAGAAAGTTTTTTTACGTTAGCCAGAATTCTTTCTCGATTTGAGGAGCAACATAATTTTGAATACAAAATAAAAATTTCGAATAACTATTTCTTTTCTTAGGTTTTTTGTTTATTTATTTTTACGGTTATATAAATATAATTTCTGTAAGATTCTTGAGAACATTCAAAAATATTTTTGAAAATTTCAGATGTCAAATCAAAATTTCAATAATAAAGTTAATCTCTAAACCAGTAGTTTAATTTTCAAACAAAAAATATGAATTCTTAACGAAAAATGTACTAATTGATGTTTCAATCCAAGGAACTTTTTTATTTTAAAATCGAAAACAGTTTAAATAATCCAGAAAAGGCAAATTCTCAACAAAATAGTTGAATCCTCAACGAAAAGTGATTATTTTTCAACCAGATGTATTTTTAATACCAAAAGATGAAATATTTCCGAAAGAAGCGAATTTTCTACAAAAAAGTTATTTTTCAACCTAATATATGAATTTTTAATAAATAGACAGTTTATATTTTAAGTCAAAAAGATTTTTATTTCGAATTAAAAACAGTTGAATTTATAAAACAATTTTCAAGAAAAAAAATTACATTTTTCAACCGAATAGATGAATTTTGAACTGAAATGATGAATTTCCAATCAAAGAGGTGAATTTTTAACAAGGGGGTTAACAAAATAGTTGAATTTTAAACCAAAGAGTTGCAATTTTAATAAAAAATATAAAATTTCCATCAAAAGAGATAAATTTCTCAATCAAAAAGACGATATTTCGACAAAAAAAGATTTTTCAGCCAAGAAAAAATAAGTTTTAGGCAAACTATAATTTGAAGAGAAAAATAATTTGTATTATAAAATAAAAATGACGAATAACTATTTATTTTTTAAGATTCTTTGTTTATTTTCTTTAAGGTAATATATATATATATATATATATAAACATATTATTTTCATAGGTTTCTCAAGAAAATTCAAAAAGATTTTTCAATATTTCAGATATGTCGAAAAAGGATATAGGAAATTTCTAAATATTTTTTTTCTCATTTTACAGGATTTTGCAAAATTTGAGGAATAATTCGAGTTAGTTTAAAAGATATTTAGGACTATTTCACGCTTATAACAAGTCAAAATATATATTATAAATTTTCGGAAATCTTTCAAAATTTAAAATTATGTTTAGTCCCTTAAAAATTTCCAAAATTCCTCAATATATTTTAAACCGACTCTAATTATTGCTGTAATTACCTTTAAATCTGCCAGATTCGTTTTTGACAAGTATTGTAATGTTTTGCAATATTTAAAATCTTTTTAAATATTCTCTTAAAATTAATTTGTTTTAATAAAGAATCACTTTAAATATTTCCCTGAATCTTCAGAAAAATGTATTATTATCGTGAAAGCTTTTAAAATCTTTCAAAAGCTTTTAAATTTTATTTCGAATTCTTCAAAAATTTTCATTTTGTTCAAATTTTCAACTCTTTTTTTTAAATTCTTTGAAAATTTCTGGATATCTTTTAAAATTATTGGACAATTGGCTTAAAATCTTCCAGGTTCCTTTTTTACAATTTCAGAAATCTTTTGGAATATTTACAAATTTTTATAAATATTCTTCTAAAAAAAAATTGGTTAAATAAAAAATCATTTAACATTTTACCAGAAATCTTAATGATTATTTTTTATTTTCTCGAAACCTGTCAGCAATTTTGAGAGGCTTCTAAATCTTTTGTTTCAAATCTTCAAAAATCTTCATTTTCCCTAGAATCTTGAAAAAAATTGTATTATCGTAAAACTATTATATCTATTTAAAAATCTTAAAAAATCTATATTTTGTTTAAAACTTGTAGAAATCTTTTCAAATTTTATATTATTTTTGAACCTTTCCAAAACATTCAAAATTTCGAAGCATCTTTTAAAATAATTCCAGAAAAATTTCTCAATCCTGCAGAAATTTAAAAAAAAATTCTGATAATCTTCCAGATTTTTTTTCTACAAAAATTATTTAGAAGTAAAATTTTTTCTTTTATCAATAATGTTTGGAAACGTTCAGAAATATATTTCTGAATGTGGTCGAACAGTTAAGAACAGAATTGTTGCCTTTATTATTAAAGAATGGTTTACAAAATAAATTTTCTTTTCATGAAATTAATTTTTAGAATTGAAATTCCTATTTTTTCAGATAGGATTTGAAAACTAAAGAGGTGAAAAAATATTTAGGGCTATTTCACGTTTGGACAAAATTAAAAAATATATTATAAATTTTAAGAAATCTTTCAAAGTTTAAAATTATGTTTAGTCCCTTAAAAACTTTTAAAATTCCTCAACAAATTTTAAGCTGACTTGAATTATTGCCTTAAAATCTGCCAGATTCGTTTTTCATTTTGTTCAAATTTTCAACTTTTTTTTTAAATTCTTTGAAAATTTCTGAATATCATTTAAAACTATTAAAATAATTGCCTTAAAATCTTCCAGGTTCCTTTTTGACAATTTCGGAAATCTTTTGGAATATTTTCAAATCCTTATAAATATTCTTCTAAAAAAATTGGTTAAATAAAAAATCATTTAACATTTTACCAGAAATCCTAATGATTTTTTTTTATTTTGTCGAAA
Organism: Andricus curvator; assembly: GCA_932195095.1. NCBI lineage: Eukaryota > Metazoa > Arthropoda > Insecta > Hymenoptera > Cynipidae > Andricus > Andricus curvator. Next base: position 106,214 of record CAKNYM010052484.1, on the reverse strand, counting down.
CCTGTCAGCAATTTTGAGAGGCTTGTAAATCTTTTGTTTCAAATCTTCATTTTCCCTAGAATCTTGAAAAAAAATTTTATTACCGTAAAACTATTATATCTATTTAAAAATCTTTAAAAATCTATATTTTGTTTAAAATTGGTTGAAATCTTTTCAAATTTTATATTATTTTTGAACCTTTTCAAAACAATTAAAATTTCGAAGCAACTTTCAAAATAATTCCTGAAAAATTTCTGAATCCTGCAGAAATTAAAAAAAAATTCTGATAATCTTCCAGATTTTTTGTTCCACAAAAATTAATCTTTTCTTAATATTAAAAAACATTTACAAATAAAGTTTTCTCTTTTATCAATAATATTTGGAAATGTTCAGAAATATATTTCTGAATGTGGTCAAAAAGTTAAGAACAGAATTGTTGCCTTTATTATTAAAGAATGATTTACAAACTAAATTTTCTTTTCAAGAAATTAATTTTTAGAATTGAAATTCCTCATTTGGAAATTTCAATTTAAAAATTTCTATTTTTTCAAATTAGATTTTTTAAAAACTAAAAAGGTAAAAAATAAAAAATAAATAAAAAAATTGTATGTGCCCTTATTGAACCCGGGCCCTCAATTATATCCAGTTCTGCTAACAACGATGAGTCTTAAATTAGGCTCGAATTAGCACCCTCAGGGATTTGATGAAACCCTTCAGTTTCAAATGATCTATTGCTTATAAATTTATAAACCGAAACTACACTACTTTAATTCTAAATAATATCTTTTACAAAGAAACTTTCTATATCACTAATAAAAATATATACCTATAGAAAAAACATTTTTATACATTTTTTCAACATATTAATAATTATGTAGAAGCTCAACAAAAATGATAGCATTTTCCAGAATGTTTAACCCTTGTGTGCACACCCAACTTTATCCCCTGGGTATCCAACTCCCTTTTTTCAATTTTTTAAATAGGGGAAACCACCCCATAGTGGATAATTCAACCTACAGTGGATAATCATTAATTAAGAACACAAATAAAAGAAAAATAATTAATTTTAATTTTAATTTATAAACACGTATAGAGTCTTAATTATTAATTAAATTTGAATAATTATTTTCCTTTTATTTATGTTCTTAATTAATGATTATCCACTGTAGGTTGCATTATCCACTGTAGGTAGGTCTCCCCTAATTAAGCAATCTAAATCGTTTCCTTGTCGTTTATTCCAATAAATAAATATTAAAAGTGATTGCCAAAGGCACAAAACACTTTAAAACATACAAAACACCATGACACACAGAATTAAATTAATAATTAATAATTAATTATTAATTATTATTAATTAGTTAAATTATTATTATTTCTGTTATTATGCAACACATTTCACGTGCATGAATAAAAAAACTAGATTAGAAATAAATAATCCACTTAAAATTGAATTTTTTATGGTGGATACCCGGGTATCCTGGCTATGATTATTTTTGCAAAAAAAAATCTGAATAACGATAATTCGGAGGCCTCAAGCGAAATATAATAATTCTTGCCCCATATACATACAAAAATGTACCCTGGGTGATATTTGGATACCCGGATGTGCACACAAGGGTTAAAAAAAAATTCCAAAAAATAATTATTCGATTGTATCAAGAAATTTTAACTGTCTTAAGGGTTCCAAATTCCCCAAAAAATTCGAGCCTGCTATTCATTTCGAAAAGTCTCTTGACTGCTCGGTATGATTTTTCTTTTTCGGCAAGTGAAGAGTTATCGGCTGTACGTCATGAATTTTTCTCACTTCGTGATTAGTGTTGCGAAAAATCTTCAGATTTGGCACATGCTGCTCCCCAGTCCAGTCGAAATTAAAAACCGGTGCTTCCGAATGTAATTCCGAATCGGGGGTGTCAGCCGGAGTAGTTGGGGTAGTGATGTAAGGACTCAAGTCCTAATAACAAAAATAGAAAATTCCCAATAATTATACTGAAAATTAATATTTTTTTATATAATTTTTTTTCTGAAAAAAGATCTTCTTCTGTAGAACCACAGAACAACTGATTTCCGGTTAGGTTTTTTCCCATTAAGCTACTAGAGAGATCGAGAGAAGAAACTTTTTCTAGAAATACACGCATTATTTTGCTAGATGTTACAAATCAAATGTTTCAAGGAATCTGTATTATCATTAGAGTATAACAGAAAATATGTAACGTCTTTTCAGAGTAGATGGAGCTATGAATGAAAAATTATTTTATACAACTTTTTTTCTGAAAAAAGATCTTCTCCGTTCGCTGCGCTGAGAACCGAACCACAGAAATACTGATGCGGAAGGAGAAGATCTTTTTTCAGAAAAAAGATTATATAAAATGATTTTTCTTTCGCAGCTCAATCTAGTCGGAAAAGACGTTAAATATTATCTGTTATTCTCTAATGATAATACAGATTCCTTGAAAATTTTGATTTGTACCATCTAGCAAAATAATGCGTCTATTTCTGAAAAAAGTTTCTTCTCTCGATCTCTCTAGTAGCTTAATGGGAAAGCACCTGACCAGAAATCAGTTGTTCTGTGGTTCGATTCCCAGCGGAGCGAAAGCAGAAGATCTTTTTTCAGAAAAAATATTGTATAAAATAATTTTTCTTTCATAGCTCCATCTAGTCTGAAAAGACGTTAAATATTTTCTGTTATTCTCTAACGATAATACAGATTCCTTGATTAATAATTTTATCATAAACCTAAAAGATGTGGTAATAAAATCTTAAAATTATAAAGACTTAAATGCTTCCAACTTATAGGACGTGCATAAATTACATAAATTATTTTGGACGAGGGAGGGGGGGGGGGGGGTCATCAATTTTTTATGCTGTCTTACATGGGGGTATACATAGTCTAAACCAATTTTTACGTAAGATATTTTTATGTCTGCGAATCACTAATAATAAATTAAAAAATTATATTTAATATAAATATAAATAATCTTTTTGAACAGCTGTTTGCAAGTTAAAGATTTTAACGTAAAAAAGAGACATTTTTCAATTTGAAAGCCTCAGTTGTGAAACAAATGTAAACGTTCGATTGAAACTTTATAAACTATTCTTAATTTTAAAATAATTTCAAATTAATAATTATATAATATTGTTTCAATCTAAAATGTTCCATTTGTAACCATTTAATTTGAACTTTTCTAATTAGGGAAGATATTTTTTTGAATATTTAGCAAATTTTTACTTTTCATTAAAAATGAGAAACTATAAAACAAATATTAAAAACTAAATAATTTCAAGCTGAATTATTTAAAATAGAAAAAACCTTGAATCTTTAATATTTCAGAGTGCTGAATTTAAACTTTGAACGTTACAGTTTGAACGGTTCTATTTAACAGATTTTTATTATTAAAGTGAAATAATTGAACTCTGATGCATAAATAATAATTAAACAATTATCAATTTGGAAAAAATTCGAGTTAGTTTAAGAGATATTTTCAAATTTTGAGAAGATCCAAACTTAATTTAAAACTGGAAATATTTTTAAAAATAAAAACTAAATTCAGATTTGTGAAGATTTCGAAATAAAATTTTGAAGCTTTTCAAGGATCTTGAAAGGTTTTAAGAAAATAAAAAAAAAATCTTATGTAAGTTTTCTGGGAAAATTTAAAATGATTTTTTATTTTGAAAAATTAATTTTAAGAGAATATTTAAAAAGATTTAAAAAATTTTGTTGAATAATAAATGACAATTGAAAAATTATTAATTTAGAAAATAATCGAGTAAGTTCAAAATATATTTAGAAGTTTTGAAGATTCCAAAATAATTTAAAGCGTGAAAAGACTGAAAAGGTTTCAAATCATTTAAAACACAATGCAGATTTTTGAAAATGTCGAACACAAAATTTATAAGCTTTTTAAGCATTTTGTAATGTTTCAAATGAATAAAAAATTTGTATCAAAATTCCTAGAAAAACTAAAAATAATTTTTTTTTTTTAAATTAATTTCAAAAGAATATTTAAGAATATTTCCAACATTTTCAAGAAAGAATCTGGGTGATTTTAAGGTAATTTTTTTACTTTTGCAGGATTTTCAAAAAATTGTAGGAAAAATTCGAGTTCCAAGATAATAAAATTATTATTACATTCCTGGAAAATTTTTTAAAGATTTTATTAAAACAAATTTTTAAGAGAATATTTAAAAAGGTTTCAAAACTAATTTTAATGTATAAATTAATGTTTCTAGCCTAAAATTGCTTAATGTTGTCCTTTTTTATATAATTTTGATAATTTATACATTTTTTGATTCATTCAAAATGATTTCAAAATTCAAAATTCAAAATGATAGAATCTTAAATGACATATGTGGTGTCCAATCGATTTCAATATATTTGAAAAAAAATTTCAAATGTAAGATTTTTTTCTTTTTCAATAACGATTATTCATTATTGTCTTTCAATTGAAAATGTGTATTTTTTGGTTAAATTAAACTGGGTTTTATTTAAAATAATTTTTTGTTGTTGAAATATCAAATATTATATTTTTTCTTGAAAATAAATCTTTTTCGGTCAAAAATTCAACTCATTGGTTGAAAGTTGAACTGCTTCCCTAAAAATTAACTTTTTTGTTGAAGTTTCATAATTTCGGTGGAAAATTAATCTCTTTGGTTAAAAATTAAACTACTTTAATAAAAATTATTATTTTTTGTTGAACATTAATTTTTTAAGTGAAAATTTAATTACTTGGTGGAAAATTCAACTGTTTGGTTAAAAATTCAACTTTGTTCTAAAAAATTCGTCTGTGCGTCTTGAAAATTCAACTGTTTTGTAAAAAATTCAACTGTTTTATAGAAAACTAGTTTCTTTATTATAAAATTATTTTTTTTCTGGAAGAAAATTTTGCCTATTCCATTTTTGGTTAATAATTGATTTTTTCTAGTCTATAAATTCAACTTTTTGGTTGATAATTGATGTATTTTTTTGAAACTTCGTCTTTTTCGATTAACAATTCACCTCCTTGGTTGAAAATTCAACTAATAGGTTAAAAATTTATGCTTGTTGTTAAAAATGTATCTTTCTTAGTAGAAAATTAATCTTCTTGATTGAAAATTCAACCGTTTTGTATGAATATCATCTTTTTGGCTTGAAAATTCAACATTTTGGATGAAATTTATTGTCTTTCTTGACTGAAAAATCTGTCTCGGTTGAAAACGCAACTCTTGCTGAAATTTCACTTTTTCCATTTGAAAATGTATCTCCTTTGGTAGAAATTTAATCTTTTATGCTTCAGTTACAACGGTTATTTATTAAAAATGAAATTTTTTTCTTGTTTGAAATACACACTATTACATTTTTTATTGACATTGTTTACGTAATTAATGCACAGTCGCTTAGTACGGACACGAACCCACGAATGCTCTAGATTTCGATAGATGTCGATAACACAGGTTAGCCTCAAAACTTCATTTTCAAAATTCCCTGCTTTTTCCCTGACTAATTTATCATTTTCCCTCACAATTATTATTTAAAAATCAAAAATATAATATTTTATCATTTTTAATATAGAATCTTTTATAAATGGAATGAAACTACTAAAAATTTTAATTTAATATTTTCAGGGCTGCGACAGCCTAATTTAATTTACAAAAATAAAAAACTGAACTATTCAAAACGAAAAAGTGACCAAAAGGGATTAATTTTTAACACAAAAAGTCACTAAAAGAGAATAATGTACATTAACAATGTGACTAATGTTATTTTGAATTAAAAAGAATTCAGAAGAATTCGATGGAATTCATAAGGATTCTAGGTGAATTTAAACGAATGTTTGGAATCTTTTTTTTTTTGTAATTCCAAAAATTTAGCAGTATACACCGTTTCTTAGCCCTACTGGAAGTAAAAATATGGAGATCCTATCTTTCTGAATAATTTTGAATCCATTCTATCTCTTTGTCAATCTAAATTCACGTCTATCTTGTTCAATACATTTTTTTGTATCTCATCCTATCCTATATGTATCAATGTCTATCTGTTTTTATCTCTTTGTCAATCCAAATTCACGTCTATCTTTTTTAATCTCCTATACTCTATCTAATCTTATTGCCTATCTATTCCTGTATTCTTGTCAATCTTTTTCAACTCTTCGTCAATCTAAATTCAAGTTTATCTTCTCAATATCCTCTTCCATATATCAATGTCTATCTTTTTCTGTCTATTTTTCAATAAAAATTCTTGTCTATCTTTCTCAATACGCTCTTCTCTATCTCATCCTATCCTTTATTTATCCTCGTCAATATTTTTCTATCTCTCTTTCAATCTCAATTCCCGTATACCTTTTTTAATCTCCTCTTCTCTATCTCATCGTCTTCTACGTCTATCAATGTCTATCTTTTTCTATCTCTTTGTTAATCCAAATTCACGTTTATTTTTTTCAATACCCTCTCCTCTATCTCATCCTATCCTTTATCTATCCACGTCTATATTTCGTATCTCACGGTTAATCTAAATTCTCGCCTATCTTTTTTAATCTCCTCTTCTCTATCTCATCGCACCATACATCTATCAACGTTTATCTTTTTCTACATATTTTTCAATCTAAATTCACGTCGATCTTTTTTAATCTCCTCTACTCTATATAATCTTATTCTCTATCTATTCCTGTCAATCTTTTTTATCTCTTCGTCAATCTAAATTCACGTTTATCTTTTCAATATCCTCTTCCCTATATCAATGTCTATCTTTTTCTGTCTATTTTTCAATAAAAATTCATGTCTATCTTTCTCAATACGCTCTTCTCTATCTCATCCTGTCCTTAATCTATTCCTGTCAATCTTTTTCTATCTTTGTTCATCTAAATTCCGATCTATATTTTTCAATCTCCTCTTGCCCGTCTCATCGTACCATACATCTATCAACCTCTATCTTTTTCTATCTCTTTGACAATCTAAATTTACGTCTAGCCTTTTCAATCCTCTCTTCTGTATCTCATCCTATCCTTTATCTCTTCACGTAAACCTGAAGGTTTTGCCGCTAGATGGCTGACGGTAAAAGTAACCAACCAGAGAAAGCAGTCTATCAAGGCCTATCTTTTTCTATCTCTCTGTCAATCTAATTTCCCGTCTATCTTCTTCAGTCCCCTCTTTTCTACCTTATCCTAACTTTTCTCTATCCACGTCAATATCTTTCTATCCCTCTATCAATCTAAATTCCTGTCTACTTTTTTTAATCTCCTCTTCTCTATCTCACCGTATTCTACATCTATCAATGTCTATCTTTTTCTATCTCTTTGTTAATCCAAATTCACGTCTATCTTTTTCCAATCCCCTCTTCTCTATCTCATCCTATCCTTAATCTATTCCTGTCAATCTTTTTCTATCTTTGTTCA
>CAKNYM010052484.1:78025-90148 GCA_932195095.1 Andricus curvator | reverse complement strand
CTACCAAAAAGACGAATTTTCAACAAATTATATCAAATTTGAACTACGTAGTTTGAATAATGGATGTGTTTTCTGTTTATAAAAAAATTAACTAAATAATGGAATTTTTAAATTAAAAAAGATTAATCTTTAACCAAAAATGGTGTAGTTAAATTTTCATTTAAGATTAATTAATTAAATTAATTTTTATTAAAATGAAAACGAATTTTCAACACAGAAGATTAATTTTCTACTAAAAAGATGAACTTTCAAAAAATACAAAAATTTTCAACTAAATAGTTGAATTTTCTATCAAAGTGTTGTATTTTTAAGCGAAAAAGACGAATTTTTTACAAACCAGTTGAACTTTTAACCCCAGAATATGAATTTTAAGCAAAAAAGTTAATTTTCAAACAGTTACTTGAATGCTGAACAAAATAGTTAAAATTTCATTTAAAAAATTAATTTTTAACCAAAAAAACAACTAATTCTCAATTGAAATTATGAATCTTTAACCAAAAAACTTAACTTTTTAGAAAGTATTTCAGCTTTCAAGTGTCAACCAAGTAGTGGAAAATTAACCCTAAAAAGATGAATTTTCAACGCAAAATATAATAGATAGTTGATATTTTGACAAAAAAGTATTTTAGTTTAAAGTAAAAAACTTTTGGTTTTACCAAACCTAGACGAACTTCCAACAAAATATTTAAATTCTCAACTAAAAAAGATTATTTTTTTAATAAAAATTTAAATTTTTAACCCAAAATTTTATTTTCTACCAAAAAAAAAGTTTTTTTTAACAAAATACATCAATTTTCAACCAAATAGTTAAATTTTCTACAAAATTGTGTAATTTTCGAGCCAAAAATACAAATTTTCTACAAAACAGTTAGATTTTCAACAAAAATGTTAATTTTCAACAAAAACAAATTAATTTTCATGCAGACAGTTGCATTTTGAACCAAAAAGGTAAAAGTTCTGCAAAAAGAGATGAAATTTCCACGAAACAAAATTTTTTAGTCAACAAAGAAAAAAAGTTTCAATCAAATTATTGAATTTTCAAGAAAAAAAGACGAAGCTTTAACAAAATTGTAAAATTTTCAACCAAAAAGTATGATTCTTTATCAAAATTGTTGATATTTAATAATTTATTTCAATTTTGAACCAAATAATAAATTCATGAAAAATCATTTATATTAATTAAATAATTAATTGATGATAATTAAATATCAAAATTACATGAAATTATCTAGATTATTATCTTAAATTATTATTAATTATAATTATGAAATTATCTACTCTGAATTATCGTATTTTATATTTTAGGCTCTGATGTAATTGGACGTTTGAAAAATTAGTTAGATCCCTACTCGGTAATCATCATACAAAATCGTAAGTTTTATTTTTGAATTCAAATGATTTTCGATTCAAAATAACCGATTTCCGATTAAAATCGCTAATATACCCTATTATTGTTCAAATGATGTAAGTATTCTTTTAATTCTAATGATTTTTGATTAACAATAGCAATTTTAGGCGAAAAACACTAACATGACATAACCAAAAATTATTTAAGATGACGTTTTTTGTTTTAAATAATCAATGTTCGGTGAAAAATTTTTTAACATAACCTAAAATTGTTGTGAAATTGGCAATCCTCTTTGGAATCCAATTTTGTTTTTGAAGTACCGATTTCCGTTATAAAACGCCAACAAAACCAAAAATTATACACACATGGTGAATTCAATGATTCTAATTGATAATCTGAAGAATAATATTATTTTGAAAAATCTAGTAATTTTTTTAATTAAAAATACCAATTTCCGACGAGAAATGCTAACAAAACGTAAAGATGTTAAAAAAAACGATTTCCGGTGAAAATCGCTAACGTAACCTACTATTAATCAAACATTGTGAATATTCTTTGAAATCTAATCATTTTTTATTAAGAATGACAACTTTAGATGAAAACCAATAACGTGGCACAACAAAAAAATTGCTTAAGATTGTAAATCTTCTTTTGCAGCTAATGTTTTTTGTTTAAAATAACCGATTTTCAGTATAAAAAAAAATGTTAGCATAAACTAAAATTGTCCCAATATTGGAAATATTCTTTTCAATCGAATGATTTTTTCATTAAAGTACTGATTTGTATTATATAATAATAATACAAATCTTATGACTTTTTTTATTAAAAATACCAATTTTCGACGAGAAACACCAGCACAACCTAATAAAAATCTTCTCTTTAATTTATTTTCAATTTAATTATTCTTGTTTAAAATAACGGATTTCCGATGAAAAATGTCAACATAACCATAATATGTTCCAAAATTGTGAATCTTCTTTGAAATCTATATTTTGATATTATCGGTAAAAACCACTAGCTTATCCTACAATTGTAGAAACATTTTTCATGCTCTTTGAAATTTAATGAAGTTTGCACTAAAAATACCGATTTTCAATGTAAAACATCAACACAACCTAAAGTGGTCAAAAAGTTCTGAATCTTCTTTTCAATCTATTTTTTTTTTATTTCTTCAATTTTATAGTAACAGATTTTCTGTAAACAAAAAACATCACCCTATTCTAAACCTTGAAAATCTAATGAGTTTTGTTTAAAAATGTGAATTTTCTGTAAAAAGCGCTAACAAAACAAATAGATGTAAATAGTTAAAAATTGTAAATCTTTAAGATCTAATGATTTTTTATTAAAAATACCCATTTCCGGTGTAAAAAATTTAAAAATTGGGACTCTTCATGATGATTTTTCTTTGTAAATGCTATTTTTTCAAAGAAAAAAACTAGCACTACCTGCGATTTTTTGTTTGAAAAATAGTATGAAAGAGAAACAATGATTTTGAGATTCTCGTGACATATATTTATTGCACTTTTTTGGATAGCATTATTTTTTACGATTTAGTTTTTAGAACTAAGAAATTCATGCAAGACGTTTCAAATTTTCGAGATTTATAATTTTTTAAACCTCGGCCACCAGGGTCAGACACGAAATTAAGTTTCAGTAGATTCGGTCGTTTTTTGTGGGACATTTCGTTTTCCAACTAGATTTTTTAATTTAAAATAATACTTGATGCACGCGTCATATTTATATAGGGGAGAAAACCATATAGTAGATAAGTATTAGCTTAAAATGCTAATGTATATTAAAATAATTAACTCAATTTCATTAATAGTTAGAATACTATTGTTGTAAATAAATCAAAATTATATTTAATTCGTTTACTTATATTTGTGGTTTTAATTAATTATTATCTACCTGTAAGATAATCTCCCCAATAAAATTACTAAATTTAAAAATGTTGGTATCAAAGATGAAATTATTTTTGAGTAGAAAAAGTGGGTGTCAGTCAAATATCTCAGATCATTAAATACTACACTTGAAAAAAAATCCGAAACCAATTAACTTCGTGACCTTGAGGTTCTTTTTCTACTGAGAGTAATCTCTTATTCAAAAAAGGAATTTCTACAGTAGAGAAATCCCAGCAGGGTCAGTCACGAAATTAAATTCGAGTAGATTAGGTCGTTTTTGGTGTGACATCTGATTTTCCAGCGAGATTTTTTAATTGATTTTTGAGATATCGAGCACAAACAAAACTTTAAATTATTTCAGTCTGTAAATGAAGAACTTAACTAAAAAATTTCACTTTTGAAAGCTTCGATAAATTGCTTAAAATTAATTATGAAATTATTTAAATATTCTACCTTAATACTTGATTGGTGCAGACGATAATCGGATGCTGGCACTCTTCCGAAGTGTCTTTGACTTGAAGAACACAATGAACCCAAAACCACCTTCCGGAACGATTTTGTAGCCTCAATAATGCTGTACTTGAACGCTCCTGGTCCGACTGAATAACTAAAAATTAAATGAACAAATTAATGTTTAATTTCTACCCGAGAGTCTGCCATAATTGAAGTTAAAGAATCAATATTAATGGTTGTTTTAAATTTCGTTCTTCAACGAAAATGTGGACGGAATTTATAACTTGTTAATTTATGATTTCCAAATTAAATTGAATATAGAAATATTGATCTCATTAATTCTCAGTAATATAATTACTAAGTAGTTAATATCGTTACCAGTTTGGTGTTTGCAATATGCTGTTCGTATGCAATCCCAATGGAGGAGGTTGTACCATGAAACACCAACGAGTTCAGATCTACTATATTCCATATGACTCTCTGCACTATTTTATAAAAGAAAAATAAGTTATTAGATGTGTACATATATTTTTTTAAGGTTTATTTATTTCAGATAGGAATGAATAATCTAGGTGATCTACCCTAATTAGAAATAAAACTTTAAGAATAGCGCAAAGCGTTGGGAAGTAGGTACCTTATTAGTTTTCAGTAGAAAAGGTATTTTACAGTAGCACCACTATTTTCCATATTTTAAAAATTTATTTCGCACAATACTTTTTTTATATATGAGAAACCTCTCGGATTTTTGAATTTTTCTTTCATTTCACAGTGGTAAAACAGAATTTTAAGTGGAGAAAGTAGTTGTGGTGGGACATTAAATAGTTAAAACGATAGTATATGCCTGACTTTATTATTTAATTACTACTGCAAAAAGTATTCTATTTATCGATATAATTTAAACAGTAAAAAAATACATTTAGAGCCAGGCAAGAAATTAATCTTCAGTGAAGGAAGTTTTTTAAACAAATTTTTTAAATAGACATTTGACAGAAAAAGCAGTAGGAAGGGTAGGTTTTAGTAAGACATCTCAGATTTGTTAATACTGTATTAAAAAGAAATTTAAATTTACAAATTATTTTCGTGGCTGAACTTGAGGTTATTTTTCTACTGCGAATGATGTCTGATTAAAAAGCCATTTCCACAGTAGGGAAAGCACACTAAAGGCAAGCCCGAAATTTAGTAGATAAGGTCATTGCTCGTAGGACACCAAATTTTATAGCCAGATTTTTTTTAAGTTTAATAGGAGTTTTCTATTTGTAAATATATAAAGTAACAGAAGGTATCAGAGATGAAATCATTTGTCAGTAGTAAAAGTAGGGTTTAGTAGGACATCTTCAATTTTGAAATTCTACACTTGAAATACATTCTTTACCAATAACCTTCATGGCTGAACTAGAGGTTATCTTTCTACTGCGAATGATATCTGATTAAAAAAGGAATTTCCACAGTAGGGAAAGCACATTAGGGTCAGGCCCGAAATTTAGTAGGTGACGTCGTTTTTGGTGGGGCATCCCATTTTCCAGCCAGATTTTTTTTTAATAATGTTTAATTATAGTTTTCTGCTTATAAATATCTAAAGTAACATAAGGTATCAGATATAAAATCATTTATCAGTAGCAAAACTAGGATATAGTAAGACATCTTGAAGTATTAAATTCTACACTTAAAAGAAATTCTTAAAAAAAACCTTCGTGGCTGAACTTGAGGTTCTTTTTCTACTGCGAAAAATGTTTGATTAAAAAAGGCATTTCCACAGTAGGGAAAACCCACTACAGTCAGGCCCAAAATTTAGTAGATAAGGCAATTTTTTTTAGGACAAAAAATTGTATAGCCAGATTTTTTTAAAATAAATTTTAATAGCAGTTTTCTTTTTTCAGCATCTAAAGTAACATTAGGTATCGTAGATGAAATTATTCCTCAGTATAAAAAGTAATGTTTAGTAAGACATTTTGAATTGTGGAAATTCTACACTTATAAGAAATTCTTTACCAATAACCTTTGTGGCTGAACTTAAGGTTTTTTTCTACTGTGAATAATGTCTGATTAAAAAAAGCATTTCCACAGTAGGGAAAACCCACTACAGACAGGCCCAAAATTTAGTAGATAAGGTCATTTTTTGTAGGACAACAAATTGTTTAGCCAGATTTTTTTAAAATAAATTTTAATAGCAGTTTTCTATTTGTCAGCATCTAAAGTAACATAAGGTATCATAGATGAAATTATTCCTCAGTATCAAAAGTAATATTTAGTAAGAAATCTTGAATTTTAAAATTCTACACTTATAAGAAATTCTTTATCAATAATAACCTTTGTGGCTGAGCTTGAGGTTTTTTTCTACTGCGAATAATGTCCGATTAAAGAAGAAATTTCCACAGTAGGGAAAGCACACTAGGGTCAGGCCCGAAATTTAGTAGATGACGTCATTTTTGTTGGGAAATCCTATTTTCCAGCCAGATTTTTTCAAAAATAATGTTATTAATTTAATATAATTAGATATATAATATATATATATATAATATAATATATATAATATTATATTATATAACATTAGAAAGTTTTCTACTTATCAATATTTAAAGTAACAGAAGGTATCAGAGATGAATTTATTTATTAGTAGCGAACGTAGGATTTAGTAAGACATCTTGAAGTTTTAAATTCTACACTTAAAAGACATTTTTTACCAATCACCTTTGTGGCTGAACTTGAGGTTTTTTTCTACTGCGAACAATGTCTGATTAAAAAAGGCATTTCCACAGTAGGGAAAACCCACTACAGCCAGGCCCAAAATTTAGTAGATAAGGTCATTTTTTGTAGGACACAAAATTTTATAGCCAGATTTTTTAAAAATAAATTTTAATAGCAGTTTTCTATTTGTCAGCATCTAAAGTAACATTAGGTATCATAGATGAAATTATTCCTCAGTATAAAAAGTAGTATTTAGTAAGACATCTTGAATTTTGAAATTCTACACTTATAAGAAATTCTTTATCAATAATAACCTTTGTGGCTGAACTTGAGGTTTTTTTCTACTGCGAATAATGTCCGATTAAAGAAGAAATTTCCACAGTAGGGAAAGCACACTAGGGTCAGGCCCGAAATTTAGTAGATGACGTTATTTTTGTTGGGAAATCCTATTTTCCAGCCAGATTTTTTTTTTAATAATGTTTAATGAAAGTTTTCGACTTATAAATATTTAAAGTAACAGAAGGTATCAGAGATGAATTTATTTATTAGTAGCGAAAGTAGGATTTAGTAAGACATCTTGAAGTTTTAAATTCTACACTCAAAAGACATTTTTACCAATCATTACATTCATATAAATAATAAATTATTATATAATATTATATATATTATATAATATTAATAATATTAATAATATTTATATAATATATATTTTATATATATCTTATATAATATTAATAATATTAATAATATTTTATATATATATTGAATTGAATTTTATTATTATAATATTATTATATATATAATATTATTATTAAATAAATAAATCATTACATTTTTACCAATCACCTTTGTGGCTGAACTTGAGGTTTTTTTCTACTGCGAATAATGTCTGATTAAAAAAGGCATTTCCACTGTAGGGAAAACCCACTACAGCCAGGCCCAAAATTTAGTAGATGAGGTCATTTTTGGCACGACACAAAATTTTATAGCCAGATTTTTTTTAAATAAATTTAAATAGCAGTTTTCTATTTGTAAGCATCTACAGTGACATAAGGTATCATAGATGAAATTATTCCTCAGTATCAAAAGTAGTATTTAATAAGAAATCTTGAATTTTGAAATTCTACACTTATAAGAAATTCTTTATCAATAATAACCTTTGTGGCTGAACTTGAGGTTTTTTTCTACTGCGAATAATGTCTGATTAAAAAAGGCACTTCCACAGTAGGGAAAGCACACTAGGGCCAGGCCCGCAATTAAGTAGATGACGTCATTTTTGGTGGGACATCCTATTTTCCAGCCAGATTTTTTTTTAAATAATGTTTAATGAAAGTTTTCTACTTATAAATATTTAAAGTAACAGAAGGTATCAGAGATGAATTTATTTATTAGTAGCAAAAGTAGGATTTAGTAAGACAAATTACAGTTTTAAATTCTACACTTATTAGAAATTCTTTATCAATAACCTTCGTGGCTGAAATTCAACTTATTTTTTTACTGCAAATAATGTCTGTTAAAAAAAATAAATTCCATAGTAGGTTAAACAGACTGGGGTAAGAAACGAAATTAAATTCAAGTAGATTGGGTCATTTTTTGTCAGGCGTTTTGATTGCCCAGGCATATCCTTCTTATTTGAGATAAATATATTCAATTTTGATTAATATTATGTTTAGTTTAATATAAAGTATTGAATCAAGAGAAGAACCTTACGTTTTATCGATATGAAGGTATTTCATATCCATTGAATGAATGGTGGTAAAAATATTAGTGGCACCCTGGACGACACTTTCTCTCGTCTCTGGGAGGACAACTGGTGTGCAAGAAGCAAGGAACACTGACTCATTACGATTGCAAAGTGGAACAAATGGCAAATAATGACCCTCCACTAGAACAACCTGAAACATAATTTTTTATAGAAAATATTATTATTATTAATCAAATTTAGGATACTATGAATTCTTAATAGTAATTATTAATAATAATCTACAAATTCATTCATTCACTTTTGCCACATTAAAGCTGTTATGTTTCCACTCACTTATCACGTGCTTTCGTTTCTTGACTTTTTTTCTACTTTTCTACTAATCTTTAAAATAGAATTTTTTAATTTTGAAAATTTAAAATTGAACATTATGCAAGTTTTAAGTCTTACCACTAACATTAAGTGAATTTGATGATTTACATTTTCAATTTCTTCATTTCGGAAGATTAGAATTGAAAGCTTGGCTTTTGATTTTCAAAATCAATTGTAACTCTTCAGAATTTTAGATCTTTGAATTGCAAATCTTTAAAGTTGAAAAATTTCTAAGTTTAATAATTGCCAATTAAATAATAATTAATTTTTAAGTTTTATCATTTTTGTTCTTAAAAATCATCAAAATACAAGAATTTTTAAATATGAGCATTTAACATTTTTTAAATTTTCACTGCAAATTGTTCAAATTAAAGAATTTTCTATTGTAAATCTTCAAAATTGTAGAACCTTAAATTGTAAATCTTTAAATTTGCACATTTACAATTTAAAATTATGCATGTTTTAAGTTTTTCAAATCAAAGTACTGTAATTTTGATCATTTATATTCGAAATTTCTTCAATTTGGAAGAATTTATTCATTCCAGAATTTACATTTATACATTTTTCAAATTGAAGAGGTTTCTATTGTAACACTTGAAAATTATGAAGTTTTGAATTTTAAGTCTTTAAAATTGAATAGTTTTTAATTTTGACAATTCATAAATAAAAATCATGCATCTCTCAAGTTTTACTACTGGAAATCCTGTAAATTTGATCAATTTTGAAAATTTACAATTCGCAATTATGCAAACTTCAAGTTTTAGAATTGAAAAGTCTGTAATTTTTATGATTAACATTTGAAATGTCATGAGTTCGGAAGATTTAAAGTGGAAAACTCAAGATTTTTGATCTTAAAAATTACTTCAATTCAAGAATTTTTATTTATAGACCATTAGAATTGAAGTTTTTTAATTTTGGAAACTTACCATTCAAAATGATGCAATTTTTTAGTTTTATTATTTAAAATGCTATATATATTTGATGACTTACAATTGAAATTACTTTACTTTAAAAGATTTAAATTGAAAACTTGATTTTTAACCTATTTAGGCATTTTTATTTTTTCACCGATATAATTGCAGAGTTTTCAATTGTAACTCTTCAAAATTATAGAACTTTGATTTCTAAATTTTTAGAATTAAATAGTTTTTAATTTTGAGAATGTACACATAAAAATCATGCAAGTTATAAGTTTTACAATTTAAAAAACTGTAATTTTGATAAACTGCATTCAAAATTTCTTCAATTTGGAAGATTTAGAATTGAAAAGTCTTGAATTTTGATCTTCAAAATCATCAGATTCATCAAAAATTAAGAATTTTTATTTTTAGATCTTAAAAGTTGACGATTTTCCAATTGTAAATCTTCAAAATTGAACTATGAAATGATTTTGAATTTTAAAAGGTTCCAATTCAAAACATTTCAGACAGGTAAAATTTAAAAAAGCTTCTAAAATTATAAAAATCGAAATTTGTATTAAATTAAAAAAATTACTTGCATAGAGTAATATATATTTTTAAGGGTTTAAGTACAAAAAAGTTTTAATATCACAATTTCTTCGCGACAATATTTTTTTAGTCTCAAATGAAGTTCGGATTTGTTCAAGTTTCTAGAGTATACACTTTCTTATTTTTTAATATTTCCCAATTAAAATTACTTTTCATTTCGAACGTATTTTTAAAATAATTCAATCTTAACGGTTAACAATTGAAAATTTTGAAAGGAGAAAATAAAGGTGCATTTATTTTTTGATTTTAGAAAAATTTGTCTAATCAATTTTTAGGTTAAATAATAATTGTTAATTTAATGAAAATCTAGACTTCTAAAATTTCAGGACCTTTTACTTTGAAATATTCAATTTATTTTTCAATTTCAAATTGTCAAATTTTAATCGTTTCGAATTTAAATTCATTATAATTAAAAAGTTTTCACTTTAACAATATTCAATTTTGAATGCTTTTAATTAGAAATAATACAATTTTCATTTCACTAAGTTTTGAATGATCTATTTTTGAACATTCGAATCGAAAAATATTATATTTTCACGTTTTGAAATTGTCCTCTTTTGAAATTTTTGAAATCATTTAATTTCGAGATTCTTGAATTCAAAATAAAATTGTTCAATTCTGAACGCTTTGAATTAGAAATGAGACAATTTCAACTTCTTCCTAAAGAAATTGTCGAAATTTAAAAATTTTAGTTTAAAGGGCTGTCCTTTAAGACCATCTTATTGCGATATAAAATTCCAAATTAACTTAATTATTTCTTTTTTTGCTTTCAATATCTGCTGGGATAAACTTTTATATTTAAATAAAAATTACAGATTACTGAAAGCCAATTAAAACTCCAATGAAATTCAAATTGGAATTAAAATAGAAATTAAATGAAAGCCGATATGGCTATTTCAATATTTCTTTTAATTTATGAGTATTAATTATATTTTATAGTACTTTAAATTGAAGCATACATTTTTATTTGATAATTGCGCAATAAAAATAAGAAACGTGTAATAAACGCGCTATTTTTGTAGTTAAGATAATAAAACTATTAATCAGGATGTTAAAATAATTGATCCTGCTTGTAAGAACTTTATGATATGAATAAATTATTCTTTATGGTGGATTATTCACATCTGAATAGAATACGACGGAGGTGCGTTGAGGTGAATGAAACGAGCATGAATGCATTATAATGCATAATGGATTCTGACAGTGCGAAGCTTTTACTTTTTCCAACCAGAACGTGGAAGATTAGCAATCCCACCTGCCTGCTTATTTACGCGTAATTCGTCGCCAAAGCAACGTAGCAGTTACCACATTCCTTTGAAGAAGAAACAATTCTTTCTTCCCGCAATATACAAGGCGCCTTAATACAGAAGCAAAGTTTTCATTTTTTTGCTGAATTTAAATAAGTTTTCAAAAAAATTCTTATTATTAAAAAAAAAACATATAGGCCTCGGATTTATTTGAAACATTCAAAATAGCCAATAAAGTATTTGCTTCCTCAGAGAGGAAGCATTAGTTATTTTTTTCAATAATATACAAACCAAAGTCTTCATTTTGATCAATTTAAAAATAGAAACTTACAAAAAATACAAAATAATACAAAAAATTTTTAAATACAAAGACAAATCAAATTTTTTATTCGAAATGATAATTTTTAGAGCCGAAAAAGGGAAGGGAAAAGTTCTGTCGCGCCCTATCCCTTTCCCAGCTTTATTATTTCTTTACAAAAATTGTCAGAATTACTCTATTTGAAAATTTATGATCAAGAAGTCTCTTCCATTCATGCGTCAACTTTGAATTCTGTCGATGAAAAAATTTGTTCTGTTTGAAACAGATGATTCAAATATTATAAATGAGCATAACTTCCTTAATCTACAATAAAGTGGATTAATATTATAGATCAATCGATTTGCCTCGAATCAAGGAATCTTTTCCGTTGTTGCATCAATTTTGAATTATGTTAGTGAAAAAAGTTTTACTATAAAAACCCGTATTTTCAAATATTATGCATTACCATAGCTTCCTTACTCTTCAATAAAATGTATCAATGCTATGGGTCAATCGATTCGTCTTGAATCAACACAACTTTTCTGTTCTCGCATCAACTTTAAATTATGTTAATGAAAAAAGTTTTACTATAAAAAACCGATTTTCAAA
>CAKNYM010052484.1:51791-68178 GCA_932195095.1 Andricus curvator | reverse complement strand
AAAGATTAACCGTTTGGTTAAAACTTGCAATGTTTGGTTGGAAATTCAACTGTTTGATTGCAAATTAACTTTTTAAGTAGAAAATTAATCTTTTTAGAAGAAAACTAATCTTTTTAGTTAAAAATTAAACTATTTGGTTAAAAATTCATCTCTTTTGGTCCAAATTTTATATTTTTCGGCTAAAAATGCAATCTTTTAGTTGAAAATTAATCCATTTTATTTGAGGATTCAAGTATTTTGTCGAAAACTCGTTTTTGTTCGTTAAATCCAATTATTTTTTATTTTAGAGTATTTTTTTTTTTGCTGAAATATTTTAGTTTAAATCATTCTTGCTGAAAATGCAATTGCTTTGTTGAAAATTCGTTTTTTTATTCAAAATTAATTTTTTTAAATAAAAGGTTTTTCGTTTGGTTAAAACTTGCAATGTTTGGTTGCAAATTAACTTTTTAAGTAGAAAATTAATCTTTTTAGAAGAAAACTTATTTTTTTAGTTTAAAATTGAACTATTTGGTTAAAAATTCATCTCTTTTGGTCCAAATTTTATATTTTTCGGCTAAAAATGCAATCTGTTAGTTAAAAATTAATCCATTTTATTTGAGGATTCAAGTATTTTGTCGAAAACTCGTTTTTGTTCGTTAAATCCAATTATTTTTTTATTTTAGAGTAATTTTTTTTGCTGAAATATTTCAGTTTAAATCATTTTTGCTGAAAATTCAAATGCTTTGTTGAAATTTCGCTTTTTCTTTTTGGTTAAAAATTAATTTTTTTAACTGAAGATTCAACAGTTTGGTTGAAAATTGAAATTTTTGTTCAAAAATTCAACTGTTTGGTTGAAAATCAACTTTTTAAGTAGAAAATTAATCTTTTTGGATGAAAATTCACTTTTGATCCAAATTGCATCTTTTTTGGTTGAAAATGCACCTGTTTGATTAACATTAACCGGTGTTGGTAGAGGATTTAACTATTTTGTTGCAAATTTGTTCTTCTTTGGTTAAAAATTAATTATTTTAACTAAAAATTTAACTATACAATCTTTGGTTAAACAATCATCTTTTTTAGTTGAAAAATCAACAATATGGTTGAAAATTCATGATTTTGTTGAAAAATTGACTTTTTTGTTAACAAAATAATACTCTTGGTTGTCAATTTATCTTTTAAGTTAAAAATTGAACTATTTCGTTAAAAATGCAAGTGCCTGATTAAAATCAATCTAAGAACGTGAGTAAAAAATTGCCCCAGTGAGCCTACGATTTTTCACATTGAAAGGAAAATTACAACTAAGTATTGAAAAATAATCTACTCACTAGTATTAATTCACGTTATACATTTTTTGTGAAGAAATGCATTTTGTTTATTTATAATGTGCGATTAAACATTTTTGCATTGCTTGATTAACAAATTATTCTTTCGTAAACTATTTATTAAAAATTGATGAAAATTTCAGGGGATGGTGAAAAATGAATTCAATTAACAATAACATTCTCAACATCGTGCTATTTGTTATTGCTGCTAATTTATATCACTTTTTCATAAACAAATACCGATTTTTCCCTGTCCTGCTCACGGAATTTGAAATTTTTATCAAGTAGTGGAAAATCTGAACGTCAGTTGCTGAGATTTTTCATAAGAGTCATAATTTATAACAAAAAATTAGCATAATTTAACATTTACTGCTTTTATAAACATTTTGATAAACAAATCCTCAACAAATGAGTTTTTCTCATAACTAAGTTGATTTTTCTGACCAAAAAAGATTCAAAATTGTCTTCAAAGGCATTTATATACTTCGAACTTCATAAAAAATAAATTATATAGATTGTTAATCACAATTTATATAAACAAATGTCCTAAATAGCCGTTTTCTCGTAGAAAAAAATTTTTTTCCTCAATCATTATTGGAATTATATTTCTTGCGATGATTAACCAACGAAATTATTTCAAAATAATTTGTATGATTGTTATAAACATTTGTTAATTAAACGATGCAGAAATGTTCAATCGCACATTGTAAATAAACAAATGCATTTTTCTCAAAAATTTCTATAACGTGACTTAATACTAATGAGTATATTATTTTCCACTACTTTGTTTTAATTTTCCTTCCAACGTAAAAAATCGTATGCTCACTTGGGAAATTTTTACTCTGTAGTAGTTAGGGTGGCCCTTATTTTTCTCTTTTCGAATTTCTCTGCTCTCACCCCCCCCCTCCCGGTTTTTTTCGAATGCCCAAAAAAAATCTCCACCAAATTTGAGCAAAATCGGTTAATATTTAGGGGTGCCGCAAAGACCATGAAGTTTCCCATTGATTTAATATGGGAAAAAGTCAGCTTTTTGTAAATCTAATATTTAAACGCGATAATATGTTACAAATGATTCCGTGTTTCAGTATATTGTTCAGAATTCGTCAGATAATAAGAATCAATTATAAATTTTTAGGCTGAATAATTTTAAGCCACTCTTATGGGTCCCCAAAGAAAACCCCATAAGTGACAAATTTAAATTTTACGTAATATTGCGGTTTATTGACGCTTTTTAAAAGTTTTCTTGAAATAAACAATCATTAATCGGTAATTTAAGAATACCCATTCATTTTTTAACTAATATTCAATTGTTTAAACAATTTTAATTTGTTTAAATATTTGTTTTTTTCAGTTAACTCGCGAATAGAACGTATTTTCTAGACTTTATGAGTTATTTAATCAATAATAACACTAGAATAATTTGTTCAAATAATTTTACGTTTATTTAAATAATTCGTATTTATTCAAGCATATATTTTACCTGAAAAAAGCAGGAGGAACATTTTATATTACTAAATTTTCGACAAATTTTAATATTAGTACTTACAAATATTAAAATTTGTCGAAAATTTAGTGAGATAAAATGTTTCTCCTGCTTGTTTTTAGGTAAAATAAATGCTTGAACAAATACGTATTATTTAAATAATTGTAAAATTATTTCAACAAATTATTTTGTTGTGATTATTGATTAAATAACTCATAAAGTCTAGAAAATACGTTCATTTCGCGAGTTAACTGAAAAAAAACAAATATTTAAACAAATTAAAATTGTTTAAATAATTGAATATTAGTTAACAAATGACTGCGTATTCTCAAATTCCCGATTAATGATTATTTATTTTTTTAAACTTTTAAAAAGCGTCAATAAACCGCAATATTACGTAAAATTCAAATTTGTCACTTATGGGGTTTTCTTTGGGGACCCATAAGAGTGGCTCAAAATTTGGCTTCAAATTTGTTTAAACTTCTACGAGTATTTATAATAAAGAAATTAGTACTCACAAATATTAAAATTTGTCGAAAATTTAGTGAGATAAAATGTTTCTCCTGCTTTTTTTTATGTAAAATATATGCTTGGACAAATACGTATTATTTAAATAATTGTAAAATTATTTCAACAAATTATTTTGTTGTTATTATTGATTAAATAACTCATAAAGTCTAGAAAATACGTTCATTTCGCGAGTTAACTGAAAAAAACAAATATTTAAACAAATTAAAATTGTTTCAACAATTGAATATTAGTTAACAAATGACTGGGTATTAGGGTGGTCCATAAAATTTTTTTTCGAATTTTATGGGGACACACCCCAAATTTGTTCGAATCCACCCAATAATAAATCCATTTTTTTTGTTTTGAAAAAAATGATATTTAGGGGTGGCGAAAGCCCCATGAAGTTTAACATGTATTTCCCATAAGTCTGTTTTATAGGGTCCCAAAGAAACCCCATAAGTGAAAAAATGGGTTTTACGAGTTTTTGGCGCTAATTATGATTTTTTTGCGTTTTTTTTAATGCGAATTGTTTCTAATACATTAAATATGACTTCATACTGAAAATTAGATATTTTAATGAATTGTTTAAACAATTTATTATTGTTTTTAGCAATTTTCTCATAGAATGTAGTTAGAAAGACGCGGTTTTTTCACAAATTTTCCATTTGTTGTCCAATTTTCAATTAGAGGGAAGTGATAGTTCATCCATGGTAACAATAGTGATTGTTTAAACAATTAATTATAATTATTATTAATATTATATTTGAATAATGCTGAAAAGATGCGTTTTTTTTTAATTTCTGGCTCTTTGTTTAATTTTCATTTGGAGTGAAGTAATAATGAATTCAAGTCAACAAAATAATTGTTTAAACAACTTTTCTGTTAACTTTAATTAATTACCTCACTAAGTGAAAAAAGGACAGAAAGGTAAAAATTGTCGTAAAACCGCAACTATCAGGCGCAATCGATATAGATGAAGATAGTCATAAACAATAATAATTATCAACAATGGTAATAAATTGTTTGAACAATTATTTCGTTAACTTGAATTCATTATTACTTCACTCCAAATGAAAATTAAACAAAAAGCCAGAAATTAAAAAAAAAACCGCATCTTTCTAGCATTATTCAATTATAATATTATTAATAAGTATAATAAATTATTTGAACAATTATTTTGTTAACTTGAATTCATTATTACTTCACTCCGAATGAAAACTGGACAAAAAACAAGAAATTAAAAAAAAACAGCATCTTTTCAGCATTATTCAAATATAATATTATTAATAATTATAATAAATTGTTTAAACAATTATTTTGTTAACTTGAATTTATTATTACTTCACTACAGATGAAAATTGGACAAAAAGCCAGTAATTTAAAAAAAATCCGCACCTTTCTAGCATTATTCAAATATAATTATTCATTATGATAAATTGTATAAACAATCACTGTTGTTAACATTGATGAACTATCACTTCCCTCTATTCGAAAATTAGACAACAAATGGAAAATTTCTGAAAAAACCGCGTCTTTCTAACTCCATTCTATGAGAAAATTGCTAAAAACAATAATAAATTATTTAAACAATTCATAAAAATATTTAATTTTCAGTATAAAGTCATATTTTATGTATTAGAAACAATTCGCATTAAAAAAACCGCAAAAAAATCATAATTAGCGCCAAAAACTCGCAAAACCCATTTTTTCACTTATGGGGTTTCTTTGGGACTCTATAAAACAGACTTATGGTGTTGATTTTTGAAAAGTGATATTTTATTCGTATTCTATGGCTAATTGCGAAGAGAAGTGTTGTGTTTCAACTCGATTGAGATAATATTGAGGATTCTGAATAAGATTTACAAAAACGTCTTTTTTTCTTATGGGAAATACATGTTAAACTTCATGGGGCTTGCGCCACCCCTAAATATCATTTTTTTCAAAACAAAAAAAATGGATTAATTTTTGGGTGGATTCGAACAAATTTGGGGGGTGTCCCGATAACAATTTAAAAAAAAAATTTCCAATGCATTTTTGGACCACCCTACTGGGTATTCTCAAATTCCCGATTAATGATTTTTTTTTAACTTTTAAAAAGCGTCAATGAACCGCAATATTACGTAAAATTCAAATTTGTCACTTATGGGGTTTTCTTTGGGGACCCATAAGAGTGGCTTAAAATTATTCAACCTCAAAATTTATGATTGATTCCTATTCTCTGACGAATTCTGAACAATATACTGAAACACGGAAATATTTGTAACATATTATCGCGTTCAAATATTAGATTTACAAAAAGCTGACTTTTTCCCATGTTAAATCAATGGAAAACTTCATGGTCTTTGCGGCACCCCTAAATATTAACCGATTTTGCTCAAATTTTGAGATTATTTTTTTGGGCATTTGAACAAAACTGGGGGGGGGGGGTGAGAGCAGAGAAATTCGAAAGAAAAAAAATCCACCAAGTATAAATAAGAACCACCCTACTGCCGTGATTTGGGAAAACACCGTAACTGCAAAATAAACGAAGCCGAGAAAATCGACAAAAACTGTTCGCATCTTTATTCGCGTGTATCGCGGATTCTTATTAATTTTCTGCATTTTTTTGTTGTTCTTGACTAATTTGCATACGATCTTTTCATTTTTGCAAGAAAAATTGTTAAAAAATGTTGATTAATTATCTAAAATGCAATTAACGGTGTTGATTGGGATGCTGAAATTCGAGAAAACGCCGTAACGGGCAGTTACGGCTCTCTTCGAATTACGGACCTCAGAAATAGGCCTGCCGTGATTTGAGAGAACGCCGTGCACGGAAAAAGAATATAATAACTAATAATAAGTGCAGTTACGGCGTTTCTCGAATCAGAAACCTTTTTTCTCAGGGTTCGATGATTCCGGAGAACGCCCTAAGCACTTGCGGACCTCTCCGAAATCACGAAGGCTCGAAATCGCCGTCCAATAATTTTGGTGAAGTCCGTAACTGTCCGTTACGGCGTTTTCTCGAATTTTGACGTAACGTATTTAGTCGTCTCTGATTTACGCCTGCAGTTAACGGTCAGTTACGGCTCTCTCTCAAATCACAACTCGCCAATCTTTGCAGTTAACGGTGTTTTCCAAAAATTATGCAATAATTATTTTTAAAGTTATTAACAATTTAAAAGAATTATTTTAATAATCAGGTGTATCTTTTTTTGACGATACCAACGATATAAAAAAACTCATTTTTCGATTTTTTGCAGTTAACGGTGTTTTTCCAAATCACGGCAGCCTAGTAGTAGTGGATAAAATGATAATGACTTAGTATTGATGAACGTAAGTACAAAACATCCTTTACGTTTTTTTTTACCATAGAGTGCCCAAGATATTCAGCAGCATTTTCAGATATGTACAGTAGCTTGCCCTGTTGCGTCATCATCATAATAAACCCAGACATGGCCTGGAAAATATAGATATTGTTTATCAGAAGTCTTTTAGTGCAGAATTTAAGTAGTCATTAACGAGAGCATTGGAGAAAAAATTTCAAGGCATTTTAAAAAAGACAACTGACTTTTTCAAGTTTTGACAAATAGTTTTACTGAGAGCATTATTCAATTATTTTTAAGTAAAGTTATTTATTTATTTTAGTGATGCATTCGAGACGATTTCGAGAAAATTCGAGATTTTTTTGAAACATGTTTAGGTGAACTCAAAACTTCATGGAGATCGAGAATCTCGAATAAAAAAATTCGAGATCTCGAGTCGAGAATCTCGAAACTTTTTATTTGAGATTCTCGATCTCCATGAAGTTTTGAGTTCACCTACACATGTTTCAAGAAAATCTCGACTTTTCTCGAAATCGTCTCGAATGCATCACTAATTTATTTCAATAAAATGCACGGTGTGCCTCGACTGACTTCAATCCAAAAGGGTTTGCATATGCCGGCTTTTTTGTGAATATACTTCTGGGATGCCCCACGATGATTTTGAGCCCAAAAAGAAAAAAATCGCTTGGGCCCTTTTTGAGAGAACTCTTTTTTTGATTTTTTTGAAGAGGTTAATCAACATATTTTAATGAAAATAAGTTAAACGTGGAATTTTATTGGTTCAAACCATTCAGTTTGGCATCCAAAAAAGGGCTACAGGTGCTGGAAATCTTACGAGAACTGAAACCCTTCAATATTTTTGAAAAATGGTGAAAAAAGTGGGAAAAAATCAGTTTTTTGAAAATTGCCTTATTTTAAGCGAATAATTTGAATGAAAAAAAAATATATATATATTAGGCTGATTCAAAAAAATCGACTATTTTTTTTTAAAACCCCACATAAAAACTTCCGGAAAGGTGTAAAAATACGCCTGTGAAAAGCAGAGCTCTTAATATTAATATTTAGTGGTCGAACATCGCAAATTTCTATGTCCCATTTAAATAGCATGTGAAAATTTTTTTGTTTTAATTTGGAGTTTCGTAACTCTTGAACGGTTCAATAAATTGCTAAGACCATAACAAATTCTTATAGGGAATTTGACGCTCTACAAAAAAGGTCTCTTATAATTTTTTCATAAACGTACTACTTCAAAAGTTATTCAAGGTTAAAGTTGAACACATAATAAATTTATCGTTTTTTTCTTAATTTTTGGAAAAATTTTGAAATTTCTCACTGATTATCGTAATATTTTTTTCGGAAATTTTATAGTTCATAATTTTCTTTGAAAAAAAGATCGTTCAACAATTGTTTATTTCGAAAAGCTCAGTATCTTTAATAAAGATACTGAGCTCTAAATTTTTATTTCGAATTTCTATTTCCCATTTAAATTGCGTGTGAAATTTTTTTGTTTTAATTTGGAGTTTCATAACTCTTGAACGGCTTAATAAATTGCTAAGACCACAACACATTTTTGTAGGGAATTTTCCGCTCTACAAAAAAGGTCTCTTATAATTTTTTCATAAACTCACTCCTTCAAAAGTTATTTAAGGTTAAATCTAAACACATAATAAATTTATCGTTTTTTTTTCTTAATTTTTGGGAAAATTTTGAAATTTCTCACTAATTATCGTAATATTTTTGTCGAAAATTTTATAGTTTATAATTTTGTTTGGGAAAAAGGTCGTTTAACAATTTTTAAATCGAAAAGATCAGTATCTTTAATAAAGATACTGAGCTCTAAATGTTTATTTCGAATTTCTATTTCCCATTTAAATTGCATGTGAAATTTTTGTTTTAATTTGGAGTTTCGTAACTCTTGAACGGCTTAATGAATTGCTAAGACCATAACATATTCTTGTAGGGAATTTGACGTTCTACAAAAAAGGTTTCGTATGATTTTTTCATAAACTCACTCCTTCAAAGTTATTTAAGGTTAAAGTTGAACACATAATAAATTTATCGTTTTTTTTTCTTAATTTTTGGAAAAATTTTGAAATTTCTCACTAATTATCGTAATATTTTTTTCAGAAATTTTATAGTTTACAATTTTCTTTGAAAAAAAGATCGTTCAACAATTTTTGAATCGAAAAGCTCAGTATCTTCGATAAAGATACTGAGCTCTAAATTTTTATTTCGAATTTCCATTTCCCATTTAAATTGAATGTGATTTTTTTTTATTTGCAGTTTTGTAACTCTTGAACGGCTTATTAAATTTCTAAGACCATAACATATTCTTGTAGTAAATTTGACGCCCTACAAAAAAGGTCTCGTATAATTTTTTCATAAACTTACTCCTTCAAAAGTTATTTAAGTTTTTTTCGGAAATTTTATAGTTTATAATTTTCTTTGAAAAAAAGATCGTTCAACAATTTTTAAATCGAAAAGCTCAGTATCTTTAATAAAGATACTGAGCTCTAAATTTTTAAATCAAGAAGCTCAGTATCTTTAATAAAGATATTGATCTTTTCGATTTAAAAATTTTTAAACCATTTTTTTTCAAAGAAAATCATAAACTATAAAATTTCCGAAAAAACCTTAAATAACTTTTGAAGGAGTAAGTTTATGAAAAAATCATAAGAGACCTTTTTTGTAGAGCGTCAAATTCCCTACAATAATATGTTATGGTCTCAGCAATTCATTGAGCCGTTCAAGAGTTACAAAACTCCAAATTAAAAAAAAATCACATGCAATTTAAAAGGGAAATAGAAATTCGCGATGAGCGACCTCTAACAGGCGTCTTTTTACACGTTTCCGGAAGTTTTTATGTGGGGGTTTCGAAAAAAAATAGTCGATTTTTTTGAACCAGCCTAATATATATAGTTTTTGGGAAATAACTTATTTCCTATGCATATCTGGTGAAAATTGCCGAATAATTAATTAAAGAAGACTTAATTTTGAGCAGATCTAAAAAAAAACATTTCTCTAGCTCTAATAGAACCAAAATTATGGCCTTTTGAATATGACACTTTTTTCAAGAAATTTTGTTTAACATCAATTTTATAAATAACATTTCTCGTTTTTCAAAAGAAGTCATTTCCTCAGCGTTTTAGGTGGAAGTTGCAAGTAAGTTATTTAAAAACGACTTAATTTTGAGTAGATCTAAAAAAAACAATGCTCTAGCTCTAATAGAACCAAAATTATGGCCTTGTGAATATGGCCCTTTTTTATGAAAATTTGTTCCATATCAATTTTTTTATTGTAAATAAAATTTATCGTTTTCCAAAAGAACTCATTTTCCGAGCAATTCGGGAGAAAGTTGCCACCAGATAGGTTAAGAAGGAACTGATTTCTAGCAAATCTAAAAAAAAATAATGCTCTAGCTCTAATCGCATCGAAATTATGGCCTTCTGAATATGATCCTTTTGTAATGAAATTATGTTAATGATCATTTTTTTAACAAATTGAATACAAAATCAAAATCTTATCAATTTTTAAAATTAAATATCTCGTTTTTAAAAATAAATAAGTTCCTGAGCATTGGACATGATGGAGTCTGTTCATTCAGATTTTAAAGCATTAAAACGGCCAAACGGCCATACCACGCTGAAAAACCCAGTTCTCGTCAGATCACTGAAGTTAAGCAGCGTTGGACGCGGTTAGTACTTGGATGGGTGGCCATTCAAGAATACTGAGTGCTGTTGGCACATAGTGGGAGTGGTGAGCCCACACTTGTAGTTATTTATAACTACAAGAAAACTATCCACCTAGAAACACTACCCGAATCGGGTAGTGTCATGCCTACCCTGAAAGGGAAATGGCTTAATGGTATACATACATACATACATGTGAATATAGCCTTCACTCATTTTAAGCTCACAATCATGTTTTCATAATATCATTATTAAAAATTTTCAGTTCATAATTAAATTATTTAAGTCTTCATTTAATTCAAGCACAAGAAACACAATATGATAAAAATATTTTTCCATGCATCATCCTCCAGGAACGAAAAATTAAAAAAAAAAAAAAAAAGAATGTTTCAACAAAATTCCATAAAAAGCGTAATTTTCAGGAGGACATAATTTCGATGCGATTAGAGCTAGAGTATTATTTTTTTTTTAGATTTGCTAAAAATTAGGTCCTTCTTAACCTATCTGGTGGCAAATTTCTCCTGAAATGCTCGGAAAATGAGTTCTTTTGGAAAACGATAAATTGTATTGAAAAAATTGATGTCGAAGAAAATTTCATAAAAAAGGGTAATATTCAGAAGGCCATAATTTTGGTTCTATTACAGCTAGAGCATTGTTTTTTTTTTTAGATTTACTCAAAATTAAGTATTTCTCAAATCACTTACTGGCAACTTTCACCTAAAACACTGAGGAAATGAGTTCTTTTGAAAAACGAGAAATTTTATTTATAAAATTGATGTTAAGCAAAATTTCATAAAAAATCATATTCAAAAGGCCATAATTTTGGTTCTATTAGAGCTAGAACAATGCTTTTTTTTAGATCTACTCAAAATTAAGTCTTCTTTAATTAATTATTCGGCAATTTTTTCCAGATATGCATAGGAAATAAGTTATTTCCCCAAAACTATATATATATATATTTTTTTTCATTCAAATTATTCGCTTAAATCGACTTCTTAGGACCATAAGTCCCAAACTTTTAGAGATAGAACATCCGATTTTTTTCATTTTGCAGAAAATTTCAAGCACTTTAATTCTTGTTAAGGCGTTTGGGACATAGGATGAACTGGATCAAGGCAATTTTCAAAAAACTTATTTTTTCCCACTTTTTTCACCTTTTTTTCAAAAATTCGAAGGGTTACAGTTCTCGTAAGATGTTCAGCACCTGTATTCCTTTTTTAGATGCCAAACTGAATGGTTTGAGCCTACGAAATCCCACATTTAGCTTATTTTCGTTCAAATGTGTTGAATAACCTCTTCAAAAAAAGAAAAAAAAAAGAGTTTTCTCAAAAAGTCCCCAGAGCGATTTTTTTCTTTTTGAGCTCAAAATGATCGTGGGGCATCTCAGAAGTATATTCAGAAAAAGCGGCATGTGCAAGCCCTTTTGGGTTGAAGTCAGTCTAGCAAAGTCAAAAATTGCATTGATTGGAATTTTCTACTTAGTTTTTTTTATTCGAATTTTAATTTTTAGTTTAAGTCAAATTATCCCAAGTAGGCCACCATAAGTCGAAAGTCTCTGTTTTGGTTTAAAAACGTACATTCCAGAAATCTACGAATATAAAAACATTAAATTTGTTTTATAAAGCATAAATTGTTTATAAACTAATTGAACTTTATTTAAAAGAATAGTAATTATTCTTTCAAGTGGACTAACGCAGATTGGGGAAAAAATGACTGTTTTGGTTCAAATTTTCAAAAAACTGATTTTTTCCCACTTTTTTCACCATTTTTCAAAAATATTGAAGGGTTACAGTTCTCTTAAGATTTTCAGCACCTGCAGCCCTTTTTTGGAAGCCAAACTGAAATTTCAAAATAAAAATTAAAAAAAAATTTTAATATAAATTTTTTTGTTTTATTAACGTATAGCCCACAAATATTGACCGATTTGGACGCAAACAATTTTAAAAAAGCTGATTAAATTTCAAAGAAATTTTTCGAGCCTGGTTTTTTCTTCAGTTTTTCAATTTTTTTATAAATAATAAGATAAGACGAAAAAAATTGGCAATTTTTGATACTTGACGTTCCTGGTGCTCGACAATATCAAAATTGTTGCAATTGCCTATGTTTCATAGATTGACATTACCTAAAGATATTTTATTATAATAAAATGAGCAACAAAATTTCTTATGAACAAATTATTTGTTGAAAGTGTATTTTCTATCATTTTCAATAATTTCACGTTTTTTTTTAAGATATATTGCAAGAAATTTGAATGAAAAGAATATAATGATGAAGAAAATTATTCTTAATATTATTTTTCTTAATATTATAAACAAATGCATTATTCAGGCATTTTTCGAAAGAAAAATTCGTTTTTTTTTTCGATGTCAGTTTTTTACAATTAGGAACCTCATGATAATTTCGGCAAAATTCATAATTTGTTGATGAATCATATGATTTTTTAAACAAATATAATTTAAAAAATGCATTATTCGGGTATTTTTATAATTGCATCAAGACTCATACTTATTTGATGAAATGTTTGTCTTTTTTCAACAAATTTAATAAACAAATGCATTTTCCGAGCATTTGTTGACGGGAAAATTTGTTTTTTCGATGTCAGTCTTTTTAATTGGAAACTTTATGATAATTTCAGCAACATTCATAATTTGTTAATTAATTTTATGTTTTTTTAATTTAGTTAAAATGTGCACTATTCGGGCATTTGTCGACGAAATTTTTTTTTTCAGTGTCAGTCCTTTTGATTGGGAATTCTAAGGAAATTTTACGAACACTTATACTTAATTAATAAATTGCATGATTTTCTCAAACAGATTCAATAAAAAAATGCATTATTTGGGCTTTATTGAAAGAATAGAAGTAATAAGAAACTGAAACTTTAAGGACTAAGATTGAAAAAAAACTTTTTTCCCGAAAAATGCCCGAATAATGCATTTATTTATTAAATTTGTTTGAAGAAGACATCAAATTCTTCAAATTATTATGAATTTTGCTGGAATTACCATGAAGATCTCAATTAGAAGGAATAACTCGAAAAAAAAACGAATTTTGCCATCGACAGCTGCCCGAATAATAATAATAAAATGATTTGTTCATTAAATTTCTTTGAAAAAATCATAAAACTTATCAACAAAATATGAATTTTCCTGAAATTTTCAGAAGATTCCTAATTTAAAAAAATTTGATATCGAAGAAAACAAATTTTTCTGCCAACAAATGCCTGAATAATGCATTTGCTTATTAAATTTGTTTATAATGTTATCAAGATTAATCTTAAGAGAAATTTCCTTCGTTATAATATTGTTTCCATCCAAATTTCTTGCAATATAACTTTAAAAAACGTTATATTATTGAAAATTATAAATTTTTGATTTTGTTTATTGTATCATGATGTAATATCTTTATCTAATGTAAATCTATAAAACGTAGACCATCACAACAATTTTCCTATCATTAATGAGCAATCGGGACGTCAAGCAGAAAAAATTGTCATTTTTTTCGTCATATTTGTTTATTTATAAAAAAGTTGAAAAATTCAATAAAAAATCAGACTCGACAACTTTTTTGAAATTTTATCAGATTTTTTTTTTTAGTTTTTTTCTCCCAATGGGCCAATATTTATGGGCTGCAAGTTATTTTGAACCAAAAGCAATTTTTTCCCCACTGTAAAATAATAGAAACTACTTAGTATTTCTTTTCGCATTTCTCTCTATGAAAAATATAAAATAACGTTCCGAAAAAAAATTGCTTTCAAGAGAAAAAAATACAGTTTGTTTAAAACATCAATAAAAAAAATTCCATAGACGATAGACAGGAAAAATTTTGATCATGTTGTAACATTAAATTTCCATTGTTAATAACTTTTGCAAAAAAATTTTGTTTCCGACCAAAACCTGGGGAAATCTTTGCCAACAGAAGGGCTATAAAAATTCAGTTTACAAAGAAAAAAAACGACTTTCGATTTATGGTGGCCTACTTGGAATAATTTACCTAAACTAAAAATTAAACCTCGAATAGCAAAAAAATGATCAGAAGAAAATTCCAGTACAGTACAGATTTTTAATTAATAAATTTAAAAAAAAAATTTTTTTCCTTAAATATTTCAATTATTACTAACTAAGTTCATTAAGAGTGAATATGAATGAAAAATAAAATACGTACTTTGGAAAATCCTATATTAGGTGTCGGGATATTTGAAGAATCTGCGGGACTGCTTTTCAGGGCTGCAACATAAAATTAATAATAATTTTTAAATAGGAACTAAATTTTCATTTATTCTGATCACCATTTATACAGATATTCAGAATATATATATAAATGTTACTGAAGAAAAAAAACGTCTTGAGGAAATAAAAAAATCAGAGATAGGGGGGGGGGGTCAGTGGAAGTAACGTCGAAACTTCAAACATTTTGTTGAAATTTAATTTTTTTATTTATTTTTTTTTTGGGTAAAAATGCAACTGTTTAATTAAAATTAACCTGTTTCGGTATTAAATTAAATGTTTTGTTGAAAATTAACATTTTGGGGTTGAAAATTTATCTGTTCTGAAAAAAATTTATATTTTCTTCTCAAAAACTCGACAATTTGGTAGAAAATTGAACTATTTGCTCGAAACTTGAACTACTTTATTAAAAATAAATTTTTTTAGTTGAAGATGCATCATTTTAGTTAAAAATTCATTTCTTTGGTTAAAAATTTAACTATTTTGTTGAAAATTCGTTTACCTTTTTTTTCGTTGAAAATTAATTTTTTAACTGAAAATTTAACTTTTCCATTTTTTGTTGAAAATTTATCTTTTTTAGTCAAAAATTCCACTATTTGGTGAATTTTTTTTTTTGATAAGTTAAAATATTCAGTTGAAAATGCATGTATTTTGGTAAAAATTAATCTTTTTTTGATACAAAATTAATCCTCTTCGTTAAAACTTTATGTTTTTAGTTCAAAATTCATTTCCGTGGTTAATAATTAGTTTTTTTTTTATTAAAAAATAATTCTCTTCAACTATTCCATTTTTTGGCGAAAATTGATCTATTTGGTAAAAAATATAATATTTTTTGGATGAAAGTGCAACTGTCTAATTAAAAATTAACCTGTTTTGGTGGAATTCAACTTTTTTGTTGAAAATTCATATTTTTAGTTTGAAAATTCAACTTTTTTGTAGAAAACTTGTCTTGTAGGCTGGAAAATCCAACAATTTAGTAGAAAATTCAACTGCCTAATACTAAATTCGTTTTTTTTGTTGTTAAAAACTAATTTTTCGTAATAAAAATTTAACTATTGTATTTTCGGTTAAAAATTAATCAGCTTTAGTTTAAAAATTCAACTATTTGTTAAAAAATTCAGGTAATTTATTAAAAATTCTTATTGTTTGGTAGCGAATTAATATTCTTGGTTGAAAATTCAACTATTCGGTTAAAAATTTACTTATTTTATTGAAAATTCGTATCTGCTGGTAGAAAATCGATCTTCTTGGTTGAAATTTCAACGATTTGTTGAAAATTCGCTTTCCTTTTTTTGTTGACAATCAATTCTTTTACCTGAAAATTTAATTATTTTATTTTTTTGTTGAAAATTTATCTTTTTTATTTAAAATTCAACTATTTGGTTGAAAGTTGAACTACTTTCTTAAAGTTTTATTTTTTCGTGTAAGATTAATTTTTCGTTTTAAATTCATATTTTTAGGTTTAAAATTCAACTACTTTGTTGAAACTTCGTTTTTTTTGTTAAAAATTCATTTTTTTACAGAAATTTTAACAATTTGGTTGAAAATTTAAATGTTTGGTTCAAAATTAACTGTTTGGTTGAAAATTAACTTTTTTTTTTTTTAATTCATATTTTTGGTTTGAAAATTCAACTGTTTTGTAGAAATCTCGTCCTGTTGGCTGGAAAATTCAACAATTTAGTATGAAATTCAATCAACTGTTTGGTACGACATTCGTTTTTTTTTTGTTCAAAATTAATTTTTTGTAATACAAATTGAATTATTGCATTTTGGGTTAAAAATTAATCTTCTTTGGTTTAAAAATTCAACTATTTGGTTGAAAATGTATGTAATTTGTTGAAAATTTATCTTTTTTGGTATAAAATTAATTTTCTTAGTT
>CAKNYM010052484.1:24085-51691 GCA_932195095.1 Andricus curvator | reverse complement strand
AAATAATCTCGTCTCTCCGTAGCTTAGTGGGTAAGAGCATCAGACCGTAAATTTAAAAGACCTGGGTTCGGATGCCAGCGGAGCAAGAGAGCATTTTTTCACAATTACAAAAAAATCAATATTTGAAAATATTGATTCTAGACCAGTATACAAAAATGAATTAACATCAAAATTATTAACGACATTTACATGGTTAAAAACCTTAACGTCAAAAATAAATAAAAATACAATTGTCTGATTGAAAATTAATCTGTTTTGGTTATGGATTATTTTTTTGGTAGAAAATTCATCTATTTGGTTGAAAATTAACTTGTTATTTTTTTTGAGATTCATCATTTTCGTTTAAAATTCATTTTTTTCAGGTTCATAATTTTACTTGAAAATTCATTTCTTTGGTTAAATTTTAACTGTTCTGTTAAAAATTTCTTTTTTTGGTTGATAATTAATTTTTTAACTGAAAATTGATCCGGTCTAGTCGAAAATTCATGTGTTTTGCTGAAAATTCGTCTTTTTGGTAAAAAATTAATCTTCTTGGTTGAAAATTTGACTGTTTGATCATTTATGTATTTTGTTTAAAGTTGTTTTTTTTTGTAGAAATTTCAACTATTTGATTCAGAATTAATGCATTTTATTGAAAAATCTTCATTTTCGTAGAAAATTAATCTCCTTGGTTGAAAATGTATTTTTCAGGTTGAAAATTTAACTATTTAGTTTAAACTTTAACTGTTTTGCAGAAAACTTGTCTTTCTAGCTTGAAAATTCATTTTTTTTATGACATTTTTTTCTTCATAGACTAAAAAATCTTTCTTGGGTAAAAATTAATTTTTTTCTAGTGAAATTTTAATACTTTGGTTGAAAATTTAACTGTTTGGTTGAAAATTTAACTGTTTGGTTGAAAATTAACTTTTTTTTTGAAGATTCATATTTTTGGGATGAAAATTCAACTGTTTTGTAGAAAACTCGTCTTGTTTGGAAAATTCAACAATTTAGTATGAAATTCAATCAACTCTGGTACAATATTCCTTTTTTTTCGTTAAAAATTTATTTTTTGCAATACAAATTTAATTATTGCATTTTTGGCTAAAAATGGATCTTCTTTAGTTTAAACATTCAACTATTTGGTTTAAAATATATGTAATTTCTTGAAAATTTGTCTTTTTTGGTATAAAATTAATTCTCTTGGTTGAAAATTCAACTATTCCGTTAAAAATGTATTTATTTTGCTGAAAATTCTTCTTTTTAGTAGAAAATTAATCTTCTTGGTCGAAAATTTGACTGTTTGATTGATAATTTATGTATTTTGTTTAAAGTTGTTTTTTTTTGGTAGAAAATCAATGTTTTTTTTTGTTTAAAATGGAAATGGTTTGTTGAAAATAAAACTGCTTTTAATTTAATACAGAAATATTTTTAGTTGAAATATTAGATTTTTCTTTGAAAATTCATCTTTTTGGGTTGAAAATTCAATTCCTTTGTTGAAAATTTCAAATATTTGGTTGAAAAATTATGTAATTTATTGAAAATTCTTATTTTTTGGTAGAGAATTAATCTTCTTGGTTGAAAATGTATTTTCAGCTTCAAAATTCAACTATTTAGTTTATACCTTAACTGTTTTGTAGAAAACTCGTGTTTCTGGCTTGAAAATTAATTTTTTTAAATGACTTTTTTCTTCATAGACTAAAAAATCTTTCTTGGTTAAAAATTCAACTCTTTTCGAAAATTCATTTTTTTAATGTGAAAATTTATCTCTATAGGTTAAAAATGCAACTGGTTTGTTAAATAAATGAATTTACGAAAAAAATTGAGTCCGCAAAAATTACGTAAGAAAAAGGGGGGTGGGGCACAGTGGGGAAAAAATTACTTTTTTGGTTCAAAATAACGTACAGCCCACAAATATCGACAGATTTCGGCAAAAAAAAAATTGAAGAAAAAGCTGATAAGATTTCTAAGAGATTTGTCAAGCCTGATATTAAAATTAGGTTTTCATGTTTTTTATAAATGAACAAATATGACGAAAAAAATGGCCATTTTTTCTATTTGAGGTTCCTGGTGCTCGTCAATAACAGGAAAATTGTTGAAATCGCCCAAGTTTCATAGAGTAACATTAGTTGAAGATGTTCCAATATTATATGATAAACAAAAAAAATTGTTATAAACAAATAATTTTTTGATAGAATATTTTCTACGATTTTCCATAATTTTACGATTTTTGAAGTTATATTGCAAGAAATTTTAATGGAAACAATATTATAATAACAAAATTTTTTCAGGATTAGAACTGATTATATTATAAACAAATTTAATAAACAAATACATTAATCAGGCATTTTTCCACACAAAAATTCGTTTTTTCAATATCAATTTTTTTAATTAGGAACTTTATGATAATTTTAGCAAAATTCATAATTTTTTTAATAATCTCATGATTTTTTTTAAAACAAATTTGATAAACGAATGCATTATTCGGGCATTTCAATCAGGCTCGACAACTCAAAATAAATTCTTAACAAAACAAAAAAAAATTTGTATCAAACAGTTCAACTCTCTACTAAATTGTTGAATTTTCCATTTAAAAAAATGAGTTTTTTACAAAACAGTTGAATATTGAACGCAAAATATGATTTTTTAACAAGAAAGTTAATTTTTAACCAAACAGTTGAATTTCCAACCGAAAAGAATAATTTTCAACCAAAAAAGATGAATTTTTAACAAAATAAATACATTTTCAATCGAATCGTTGAATTTTCAACCAGGAAGATTAATTTTCTACCAAAAAGACGAATTTTTAACAAATTACATCAATTTTCAACCAAATAGTTGAATTTTCAACCAGAAAAGATTTTTTACCCAAAGAGATGAATTTTCAAAACAAAAAAACAAATTTTCAAAAAAAAATATTAATCATTTTCAACCAAACAGTTTCATTAACAACCAAATAGATGAAATTTTTAGTAAAACAGACGAGTTTTCTAAAAAAAAAAAATAGTTAAAGATTCAACCAAATAGTAAAATTTTAAAGCATAAAAAAAAGACGAATTTTTTCAAAAACAGGTGCATTTTTAACAAAAAGTAACTTTTCAACCAAGAAAGATAAATTTTCAACCAAGAAGGATAACTTATTTACCATAAGAGATGAAATTTCGAACAAGAATGATGACTTTAACGAAATAGTTAAATTTTCCAAAAATAATTAGATTTTTTACAAAATAGTTCAATTTCTAGAAAAATAGTTGAATTTCCAGCAAAAAAAAATTTTATTTTCAATCAAATGGTCGAATTTTCAAACATAAAAGATTGAAATTCAATCATATATTTGAATTTTCAAGACAAAAAGACCAATTTGTTACAAGATAGTTGAATTTTCTTTAAAAAAAAGTTCATTTTCAACCAAAAAAAATGACTTGTTTATTGTGAAAAATGAATTTTCAACAAAAGAGTAAAGTTTTTATCCTAAAATGTTGAATATTTTAGTAAACAGTGGACTTTTAAATCGGAAAAAATAAATTTTTAACAAAAACGATAATTTTCAATCAAGAAAGATGAATTTTTAAGAAGATAGTAGAATTCTCAACCAAAAGGTTGAGCTTTCAACACACCTAAATAATTTTGTACCCAAAAAGATGACTTTTTAACAAAAGATATAAATTTTCTACCAAATAGTTGAATTTTGAACAAACAAGATTAATTTTTTACCCAAAAAGACGACTTTTCAACAAAATACATGAATTTCAACAACAAAAAATATTTCAACGTCAAAAAGACGAATTATCTACAAAAAGTTACACTTTCAACCAAAAAATATGATTTTTCAACCAAAAACTTTAATTTTCAACCAAATAGTTCAATGACCTACCATACTTTTAAATTTTTAAGCTGAAAAGATGAATTTTCTACAAAACAGTAGAATTTTGAAGATAAAAGTTCATTTAAAAGCAAATACTTGACTTTTTAAATAGAAAAATATTATTTTTCTGACAAAACAGTTCAAGTTTAAGTCAAATAATGGACTTTTCAAAAGGATAAATTTTCAACCAAGAAGATTAAATTTCTACCAAAAAAGACGAATTTTTAACAAAATATATGAAGTTTCAACCAAAAAGTTGAACTCTCAACTAAAAAAGATAAATTTTCAACCAAATCATCATAATTAGTAACATTTTTAGTTACAAAAATTAATTTTAACTAAAAATTTCCACTAAACAAGATAAATTTTCAACCAAAACTTATATAATTAAATTTCAAGTTAAAAAAATCAATGTTCAATCAAACAGATGAATTTCCAACTGAAATAAGTTAAATTTTCAGTTGAAAAAATTACTTTCAGAAAAAAAAATAACTTTCAAAAAAATAGTTACATTTTCAAACAAAGCGAAGAATTTTCAAATAAAATTGTCAATATTTAACTGGAATAGTTTAATTTTAAACCAGAAAGATGAATTTTTCACTGAAATGCTGAAATCTTTAACGAGAATAATTGAATATTTGACCAAAAAGAATAATTTTCAGCCAAGAAGATTAATTTCTACAAAAACATATGAATTTTCAACTAAGAAAACATAATTATGCAACCAAAAATTGAATAATTAAATTTTCAGTCAAAAAATGAATGTTCAACCAAAGAGATGAATTTTCAACTAAAATTATGAAATATGCAACTGGAACAATAGTTACATTTCCAGCTGAAACAAAAATAATAATTTTCAACCGAAGAAATTAATTTTCAATTAAAACGATGAACCTTCAACCAAAAAAAAAAATTTCTCTGACAGAAGTGTTTAACTTTTAACCAAATTATTTGATTTCCAAACTAAAAAATGAAGTTTCAACTAAAATGATGAATAGTTTATTGGAATACTTGAATTTGCAACCGAAAAAGAAGAATTTTTAAACAAGAAGATTAGCTTTCAAAGAAAAAGATAATTTTCTACAAAAAAAATCGATTTTTTAGCAAAAGATCAATTTTCAACTAAAAATGAAACAGATAAATTTTCAGTTAAAGAAATTAATTGTTAACCAAACTGATGAATTTTCAAATAAAATGATGAATCTTCAACTGGAATAGTTGAGTTTTATGCTAAAAAGATGAAATTTCAAACAGAAAGATTAATTTTCTACAAAAAAAAACGAATTTTCCACAAAGTACATAAATTTTCAAACAGATTAATTTTTAAATGCAGAATATCAATTTTCAACCCAATAATTGTATTTTCACCAAAAAAAAAAAGATAAATTTATTTTTAACAAAGTAGTTACATTTTCAACCAGAGATGAATTTTAAATTAAAATGGTGAATCTTCAACCAAAAAAAATTAGTTTTTAACAAAAGAGTTCAACTTTTAACCAAGTAGAAACAATGTAAAAAAATGTTCTATTATAATTTAGAAATATTTATTCTTTGAAATACTACTTCTACTCCAAAAACTGCTTGAATAAGTACTTTCTTTACCTAAAATTTAGAAGAGGGAACTTTCAAGTTGTGATGAATTCTGACTTGGAAGAGGGATTTTTTAAATTCCTTTCTTCTAAATCCGAATTATAATTCTTTGAGAAAATTCCCGTTCCATGTAAAAAATTCCCTGTTCCACGTGAAATTATATTTCTTTGTCGAAACTCCCTGTCCTGGAATAAAAACGCTTATTATTTTCTAAAATTCCCTGTTCCAAGTCAGATAAATGAGGAGTAAGCGAATAAAACGTGATAAATACATTTTTTGAAAAAATTGAAAAAAAATTATTGTTTCTTGATATTCGGGCTATCATGAATTCGATTATCAAACTTAAGTCAACAAAAAAAATCTCACAGAGGAACAAATTTGCAAAAGGTTTTTCTCATAATGGAAAAAAAATAAAAATTCTTTCTCTCATAAAGTATAGATATATTTAAAAAATTTCAGAACCAGACTCAAAGAACGTTACATTCTTTAAATCGTATGATAATCTCTCTTTTTAATTAATAAAAAGCAAGCCGTCATTTTTTGGGGTTTGCGGTCATTTCTGGTAGAAATAAATTTTCTAAATTGACCAAAATTACTAAAATAATGAAAACTTGAATTTTTGTACGATCAGAAGTAAATTCCCGGTTTTTGATTAAATTCCCGGGCATTTCCCGGTCTTTCCCGGTCAAGTCGCCACCCTGCGTCACGTATTTAGTCGTCTCTGATTTACGCCTGCAGTTAACGGTCAGTTACGGCTCTCTCTCAAATCACAACTCGCCAATTTTTGCAGTTAACTGTGTTTTCCAAAAATTATGCAATAATTATTTTTGAAGTTATTAACAATTTTAAAAAATTATTTCAATAATCAGATGTATCTTTTTTTGTCATGATTCTAACGAAATAAAAAACTCATTTTTCGATTTTTTGCAGTTAACGGTGTTTTTCCAAATCACGGCAGTACACCACTGGGAGTAAGTGGTTGAAAATTTCAGAAAAGAAAGTTTACTTTATGCACGGCCCCTTCTGGAAAAAATGTCGCAGTAGGAAATTTGAATTTTCGCCAGTGGAGTGGAAGGTCGGCGCCAGCAGGCAGGCAGGCAGGCGAGGGAACTTTTCTCGAAGAATGCATGCCTCGGTTGGCGCTTGGGTTTGCATCGCGCGCGGTAGGGGGGCAGGCCCAGGCAGCATGGGAGATACAGTATAGTCCCCTACGGAGCGGAGGAGAAAGGGGGGAGGCTGGTGGGGACATAGGGGGAGTATGGGTTACAGGAGCGTGAGAGTGTTGTTGCAGAGGCCGAGAGGTCAGCGGATCACCCGGAACTCGCGCTTAGACTCCGCGGAGTTTGAACGCGCCCGCGGTTCTTACTTACCTTCTTACCTTCTTGCCTTTATACCTTACCTTACCTTCTTACGTCTGCCTGTCGCGTCCATACTCTCTCTACTCCACTCTACTCTCTATACTACGTTCAATTATACTAACCCGTATTAGCCTATACTCCTGCAGATAAGTCCCTATAAACTATCCTCCACTCTCGCAATACCCACTTATTTATATAAACAATATCGAATTTACTGTCATTAAATTTTTTTTTAACTTTTATATACCCTGACAAAATAAGACGGAAAATCAAATGGGTTTTTCAATGGACCTTTTTCTGACCTAATAAAAGTATTGTTACGCCAACAAGTTATTGTATTATATTATTTGATAATTAGGGGCTATTATTATTTAATAAATTAAATAGGGGGGATAAGGTAATTTTCCCTGAAAATAGTGGATTAAATTATTTTTTATAACATTGAATACTATATTTAATTCAATATGAAACATTTAAGTCTTCAAGTCGAATAATATTGCATTTTCAACAAAATTGTTGAATTTTCAATCAAGAAAGATTAATTTCCTAAGAGATGAATTTTCAACCCAGAAAGACCACTTTTCGAACAAATAGTTCAATTTTCAACAAACAAACAAATTATTTAAGACCAAACAATTGCATTTTTAACCAAAAGAGATAAATTTTCAAATGAAAAAAATTTATTCTCAACGAGAGTTGAATTTTCAACCAAGAAAGATTTTTCAGTTAATAAAGAAAAAAAATTGCATTCAAAATGTTGAATTTTAAAGACAAAAAGACGATCTTTCTACAAAAACAGTTAAAGCTTTAACTAAATAGTTGAATTTTCAACCGAAACAATAGATTTTCAACCAAGAAGATTAATTTTCTACCAAAAAGACGAATTTTCAACAAAATACATACTTTAAACGAAATTGTTGAAGCTACCACCAAGAAGATTAATTCTCTATCAAAAAATACGAATTTTCAATATAAATTTTAATTTAAAAAAATTAATTTTTACCCTAAAACGATGAATTTTTAACGAAAAATATAATAGATAAAATTTAAACTGAAAAATATTTTTATATTAAATCAAAAACAGTTTTTTTTTAACAGTCGCATTTTTAACAGAACAAAATGATTTCACACAACAACAAAAAAACAATTTTGAACAAAATACATAAATTATCAACCAACAAAATTAAATTAAATTAAATTTTCAACCGAAGAGAACATTTTTCTACAAAAAAAAGACGAATTTTCAACAAAATAAATACATTTTCAATCGAATCGTTGAATTTTCAACCAGGAAGATTAATTTTCTAACAAAAAAGACGAATTTTTCACAAATTACATCAATTTTCAGGCAATTAGTTGATTTTTTAAAGCAAAGAAGATCAATTTTTAAACAAAAATGCAATAGTTAAATTCTTATTACGAAAAATCAATTTTTAACAAAAAAAAACAATTTTTTATCGAACAGTTGAATTTTCTACTAAACTGTTGTTTTTTCCATTCAAAAAGACGAGTTTTTTACAAAACAGTTGAATACTCAACCCAAAATACGAATTTTTAACATAAAAGTTAATTTTCAACCGAAAAGAATAATTTTCTACGAAAAAGACGAATTTTCAACAAAATAAATACATTTTCA
This sequence comes from Andricus curvator, assembly GCA_932195095.1. Classification (NCBI taxonomy): domain Eukaryota; kingdom Metazoa; phylum Arthropoda; class Insecta; order Hymenoptera; family Cynipidae; genus Andricus; species Andricus curvator. Next base: position 43,266 of record CAKNYM010052484.1, on the reverse strand, counting down.
ATCGAATCGTTGAATTTTTAAAGCAAAGAAGATCAATTTTCAAACAAAAATGCAATAGTTAAATTTTTATTACAAAAAATCAATTTTTAACAAAACAAAAAAAACAATTTTTTATCGAACAGTTGAGTTGTCTACTAAATTGTTGAATTTTCCATTCAAAAAGACGAGTTTTTTACAAAACAGTTGAATTTTCAACCCAAAATATGAATTTTCAACAAAAAAGTTAATTTTGACCAAACAGTTAAATTTTCAACCGAAAAGAATAATTTTCTACCAAAAAAGACGAATTTTCAACAAAATAAATACATTTACAATCGAATCGTCAATTTTCAACCAGGAAGATTAATTTTCTACCAAAAAAGACGAATTTTTAACAAATTACATCAATTTTCAACCAAATAGTTGAATTTTTAAAGCAAAGAAGATCAATTTTTAAACAAAAATGCGATATAGTTAAATTTTTATCACGAAAAATCAATTTTTAACAAAAAAAAGAACAAATTTTGTATCAAACAGTTGAATTTTCTACTAAATTGTTGAATTTTCCATTCAAAAAGACGAGTTTTTTACAAAACAGTTAAATTTTTAACCCAAAATATGATTTTTCAACAAAAAAGTTAATTTTCAACCAAACAGTTAAATTTTCAACCGAACTGTTACAATTTCATTAAAAAAAATCAATTTATAACAAAAAAAAACTAGTTATCAGTGAAGTAGTTGAATTTTCAACCAACAAGTTATTGTAATATAATATTTTATAATTGGGGGTATTATTATATAATAAACTGAAGAGGGCAAATAGGGTGATTTTTGAAGAAAATAGTGGATTAAATTATTTTTTTCTAAAATTAAATACTATATTTAATTCAATATGAAACACTTAAGTCTTCAAGTCGAATAATATTGCATTTTCAACAACATAGTTGAATTTTCAATCAATTTCAAATAATTAACCCAACAAAGAAATGAATTTTCAACCCAGAAAGACCACTTTTCGAATAAATAGTTTAATTTTCAACAAACAAACAACAAATTATTTAAGACCAAACAATTGCATTTTTAACCAAAAGAGATAAATTTTCAAATAAAAAATTAATAAATTTTTTTAAAAGAGTTAAATATTCAACCAAGAAAGATTTTTCAATCAATAGAGAAAAAAAATTTCATTCAAAATGTTGAATTTTCAAGGCAAAAAGACGAGCTTTCTACAAAACAATTAAAGTTTTAAAAATAGTTGAATTTTCAATCGAAACAATCAATTTGCAACCAAGAAGATTAATCTTCTACCAAAAAGACGAATTCTCAACAAAATACATACTTTAAACGAAATTGTTGAAGTTTACACCAGGAAGATTGATTCTCTATCAAAAAATACGAATTTTAAATAAATTAAATACATCTTAATTTTGAAAAAATTAATTTTTAACCAAAAAAAAATGAATTTTCAACAAAGTATTTGAATTCTCAACCTAAAAAGATGAATTTTTAACGAAAAATGTGATAGATAAAATTTAAACTAAAAAATATTTTTATATCAAATCAAAAACAGTTGCATTTTTAACACAAAATATTGATTTTACGCAACAACAAAAAAACAATTTTAAACAAAATACATAAATTATCAACCAAACAGTTAAATTTTGAACCGAAAAGAATAATTTTCTACCAAAAAAGACGAAAAAAACTGAATACGAATTTTTAATTTAATTTAATGAAATCGTTGAATTTTCAACCAGGAAGATTAATTTTCTACCAAAAAAGACGAATTTTTTACAAATTACATCAATTTTCAACCAAATAGTTAAATGTTAAAAGCAAAGAAGATCAATTTTTAAACTAAAATGCAATAGTTAAGTTTTTATCACGAAAAAAATAAATTTTTAACAACAAAAAAAAAAACAAATTTTGTATCAAACAGTTGAATTTTGTATCAAACAGTTGAATTTTCTACTAAATTGTTGAATTTTCCATTCAAAAGACAAGTTTTTTACAAATGGGTTGAATATTCAACCCAAAATATAATTTTTTAACAAAAAAGTTAATTCTTAGCCAAACAGTTAAATTTTCAAACGAAAAGAATAATTGTCAACCAAAAAAGACGAATTTTCAACAAAATAAATATATTTTCAATCGAATCGTTGAATTTCCAACCAAGAAAGATTTTTCAGTCAATAAAGAAAGAAAATTGCATTCAAAATGTTGAATTATCAAGACAAAAAGACGAGCTTTCCACAAAACAGTTAAAGTTTTAACTAAATAGTTGAATTTCCAACCAAAATTAATACGAATTTTCAATTTAATTTAATCGAATCGTTGAATTTTCAACCAGGAAGATTAATTTTCCACCAAAAAAAGAAGAACTTTTAACAAATTACATCAATTTTCAATCAAATAGTTGAATTTTTAAGGTAAAGAAGATAAATTTTTAAACAAAAATGCAATAGTTCAATTTTTATTACGAAAAATCCATTTTTAACAACAAAAAAACAAATTTTGTATCAAACAGTTGAATTTTCTACTAAATTGTTGAATTTTCCATTCAAAAAGACGAGTTTTTTACAAAACAGTTGAATTTTCAACCCAAAATATGAATTTTTAACAAAAAGGTTAATTTTTAACCAAATAGTTAAATTTTCAAACGAAAAGATTAATTTTCTACCAAAAAAGACAAATTTTTAATAAATTAAATCAATTTCCAACCAAATAGTTGAATTTTTAAAGCAAAGAAGATCAATTTTTAAACAAAAATTCATTACTTAAATTTTTATTACGAAAAATCAATTTTTCACAGAAAAAACAATTTTTGTATTAAACAGTTGAGTTTTCTACTGAATTGTTGAATTTTCCATTCAAAAAGACGAGTTTTTTACAAAAAAGTTGAATTTTCATCCCAAAATATGATTTTTTAACAAAAAAGTTCATTTTTAACCAAACAGTTAAATTTTCAAACGAAAAGAATAATTTTCAACCAACAAAGACGAATTTTCATCAAAATAAATACATTTTCAATCGAATCGTTGAATTTCCACACAAGAAAGATTTTTCAGTCAATAAAGAAAGAAAATTTCATTCAAAATGTTCAATTATCAAAACAAAAAGACGAGCTTTCCACAAAACAGTTAAAGTTTTAACTGAATAGTTGAATTTTCAACCAAAATGAATACGAATTTTTTATTTAATTTATTCAAATCGTTGAATTTTCAACCAATGAGATTAATTTTCTACCAAAAAAGACGAATTTTTAACAAATTACATCAACTTTCAACCAAATAGTTGAATTTTTAAAGCAAAGAAGATCAATTTTTAAACAAAAATGCAATAGTTAAATTTTTATTACAAAAAATTAATTTTTAACAAACAAACAAAAATTAGTATCAAGCAGTTGAATTTTCCATTCAAAAAGACGTGTTTTTTACAAAACAGTTGAATAGTAGAATTTTCAATCAAGAAAGATTAATTTCCTAAGAGATGAATTTTCAACCCAGAAAGACCACTTTCGAACAAATAGTTTAATTTTCAACAAACAAGCAACAAATTATTTAAGACCCAACAATTGCATTTTTAACCAAAAGAGATAAATTTTCCAATAAAAAAAAATGAATTTTCAACAAGAGTTGAATTTTCAACCAAGAAAGATATTTCAGCCAATAAAGAAAAAAAATTTCATTCCAAATGTTGAATTTTCAGGCCAAAAAGACGAATTCTCAACAAAATACATACTTTAAACGAAATTGTTAAAGTTTTCACCAAGAAGATTAATTCTCTATCAGAAAATACGAATTTTCAATAAATTACATTGATTTCACATAACAACAACAAAAAAACAATTTTGAGCAAAATACATAAATTATCAACCAAGCAGTTAAATTTTCAACCGAAAAGAATAATTTTCTACCAAAAAGACGAATTTTCAACAAAATAAATACATTTTCAATCGAATCGTTGAATTTTCAACCAGGAAGATCAATTTTTTACCAAAAAAGACGAATTTTTAACGATTTACATCCATTTTCAACCAATTAGTGGAATTTTCAAAGCAAAGAAGATCAATTTTTAAACATAAATGCGATAGTTAAATTTTTATTACGAAAAATCAATTTCAAAAAGACAAGTTTTTTACAAAACAGTTGAATATTCAACCCAAAATAAGATTTTTTAACAAAAAAGTTAATTTTTAACCAAACAGTTGAATTTTCAACCAACAAGTTATCGTAATATAATACTTTATAATTAGGGGCTATTATTATATAATAAATTCAACAGGGGGGATAGGGTAATTTTTGATGAAAATAGTGGATTAAAGTATTTTTTCTAAAATTGAATACTATATTTAATTCAACATGAAACACTTAAGTCTTCAAGTCGAATAATATTGTATTTTCAACAAAATAGTTGAATTTTCAATCAAGAAAGATTAATTTCGTAACAAAGAGATGAATTTTCGACCCAGAAAGACCACTTTTCGAACAAATAGTTTAATTTTCAACAAACAAACAACAAATTATTTAAGACAAAAAATAAAATTTCAAATAAAAAAAAATTAATTTTCAACAAGAGTTGAATTTTGAACCAAGAAAGATTTTTCAGTCAATAAAGAAAAAAAATGTTTTTCAAAATGTTGAAGACAAAAAGACGAGCTTTCTACAAAACAGTTAATGTTGTAACTAAATAGTTGAATTATCAACCAGAATGAATACGAATTTTTAATTCAATTTAATCGAATCGTTGAATTTTCAACCAGGAAGATTAATTTTCTACCAAAAAAGACGAATTTTTAACAAATTACATCAATTTTCAAACAAATAGTTGAATTTTAAAAACAAAGAATATTAATTTTTAAACAAAAATGCAATAGTTAAATTTTTATTACGAAAAATCAATTTTTAACAAAAAAATAACAAATTTTGTATCAAACAGTTGAATTTTCTACTAAATTGTTGAATTTTCCATTCAAAAAGACGAGTTTTTTACAAAACAGTTACATTTTCAACCCAAAATATTAATTTTAAAAAAAAAGTTAATTTTCAACCAAACAGTTAAATTTTCAACCGAAAAGAATAATTTTCTACCAAAAAGACGAATTTTCAACAAAATAAATACATTTTCAATCAACTCGTTGAATTTTCAACCAGGAAGATTAATTTTCTATCGAAAAAGACGAATTTTTAACTAATTACATCAATTTTCAACTATATAGTTGAATTTTTAAAGCAAAGAAGATCAATTTTTTAACAAAAATGCAATAGTTAAATTTTTATTCCAAAAAATCAATTTTTAACAAACAAAAAAAAATAATTTCAACAAAATAGTTGAATTTTTAATCAATTTTGATTAATTAACCCAACAAAGAGATGAATTTTCAACCCAGAAAGACCACTTTTCGAACAAATAGTTTAATTTCCAACAAACAAACAACAAATTATTCGAGACCAAACAATTGCATTTTTAACCAAAAGAGATCAATTTTCAAATAAAAAAATAAAAAAATTTCAGCAAGAGTTGAATTTTCAACCAAGAAAGATTTTTCAGTCAATAAAGAAACAAAATTTCGTGCCAAATGTTGAATTTTCAAGACAAAAAGACGAGCTTTCTACAAAACAGTTAGTTTTAACTAAATAGTTGAATTTTCAACCGAAAAAATAAATTTGCAACCAAGAAGATTAATTTTCTAACAAAAAGACGAATTCTCAACAAAATACATACTTAAAACGAAATTGTTGAAGTTCCCGCTAAGAAGATTAATTCTCTATCAAAAAATACGAATTTTCAATAAATTACATACATTTTAATTTAAAAAAATTAAATTTTAACCAAAAAAAACGAATTTTCAACAAAGTATTTGAATATTCAACCTAAAAAGATGAATTTTTAACGAAAAATTTAATAGATAAAATTTAAACTGAAAAATATTTTTACAATTAATCAAAAACAGTTTTTTTAACAGTTGCACAACAACAACAAAATAATTTTGAACAAAATACATAAATTATCAACCAAACAGTTAAATTTTCAACCGAAGAGAACATTTTGCTACCAAAAAGACAAATTTTCAACAAAATAAATACATTTTCAATCGAATCGTTGAATTTTCAACCAGGAAGATTAATTTTCTACAAAAAAAGACGAATTTTTAACGAATTACATCAATTTTCAACCAACTAGTTGAATTTTCAAAGCAAAGAAGATCAATTTTCAAACAAAAATGCAATAGTTAAATTTTTATTACAAAAAATCAATTTTTAACGAAAAAAAACAACAAATTTTGTATCAAATAGTTGAGTTGTCTACTAGATTGTTGAATTTTCCATTCAAAAAGACGAGTTTTTTACAAAAGAGTTGAATTTTTAACCCAAAATATGAATTTTTAACAGGAAAGTTCATTTTCAACCAAACTGTTAAATTTGCAACCAAACTGATACAATTTCATTTTTAAAAAATCAATTCATAACCAAAAAAAAATTAATTATCAATAAAGTAGTTGAATTTTCAACCAACGAGTTATTGTAATATAATATTTAATAATTAGGGGCTATTATTATATAATTAACTAAACAGGGCAAATAGGGTAATTTTTGATAAAAATAGTGGATTGAATTATTTTTACTAAAATTAAACACTATATTTAATTCAATATGAAACACTTAAGTCTTCAAGTCGAACAATATTGCAATTTCAACAAAACAGTTGAATTTTCAATCAAGAAATATTAATTTCCTAAGAGATGAATTTTCAACCCAGAAAGACCACTTAGTTTAATTTTCAACAAACCAACAACAAATTATTTAAGACCAAACAATTGCATTTTTAACCAAAAGAGATAAATATTCAAAAAAAAAAAATGAATTTTCAACAAGAGTTGAATTTTCAACCAAGAAAGATTTTTCTGTCAATAAAGAAAAAAAAATCATTCAAAATGTATTTTCAAGGCAAAAAGACGAGCTTTCTACAAATAATAAATTACATAAATTTTCATTAAAAAACAAATTAATTTTTAACAACAAAAAAAAGGATTTTCAACAAAGTAGTTGAATGTTAAACCTGAAAAGATGAATTTTCAACGAAAAATGTAATAGTTAATGTTTGAAACCAAAAAATATTATATTAAATCAAAAACAGTTTCATTTCTAACAAAACAGTTGCACTTTTAACGAAAATTATTGATTTTCTACAAAAAAAGAATATTAAACAAAATACATAAATTATAAACCAAACAGTTAAATTTTCAACCAAGAATATTAATTTTCTACCAAAAAGACGAATTTTCATGAAAATAAATACATTTTTAACCGAATGGTTGAATTTTCAACCAAGAAGATAATTTTATACCAAAAATGGAATAGTTAAATTTCCAGATGAACAACTTAATTTTCAACAAGAAAATGAATTGTCAACAAAAAGTGTAACAGTTAATATTTGAACCAAAAAAGATTACATTTTTTTAATTTGGAACTTTTTATTTTGATAAGAAAAGGCGCATTTTTAACAAAAGAGTTTAATCCTCAACTAAAAACGATTGGTTTTTAACCAAACCATTGCATTTTTAACCAAAAAGATTTAATTTCTACCAAAAAAGATGAATTTTCAACCAAATAGTTGCATTTTGAACCAAGAGGATCAATTCTCTACCAGAATACATGAATTTTCAATAAATTACATAAATTTTCGTTTAGCAAAATTAATGCTTAACAAAAAAAAACGAATTTGCAACAAAGTAGTTGAATTTTCAACCTAAAACGATGAATTTTCAACGAAAAATCTAATAGTTGATATTTCAACTGAAAAACTGTTTTTATATTAAATCAGAAACAGTTTAAGTTGAATTTTCAACCAATAAGATTAATTTTATACTAAAAAAGACACATTCTCAAAAAATTAAATAAATTTTCAACCAAAGATTTGAATTTTTTAAATAAAATAGATCAATTTTCAACCAAAAATGCAATAGTTTAATTTTTATTACAACAAAATTAATTTTTAACAAAAAAAATAATCTTGTACCAAACAGTTGAATTTTCTACTAAATTGTGGAATTTTCCAGCCAACAAGACGAGTTTTTTACAAAACAGTTGAATCTTCAACCTAAAAATATGCATTCTCAACCAAAAAGTTAATTTTCAACCAAACTGTTGAAATTTTAGTTAAAAAAATTAGTTTTTAACAAAAACAGAAAAAAAGAATTTTCAACAAAGTAGTTGAATTTTCAACCTAAAAAGATTAATTAGAACCTAAACAGATGAATTTTCAACTAAAAAAAGTTCTTTTAATTCAACAAGTTATTGTAATATAATATTTTATAATTAGGGGCTATTATTGTATAATAAATTAAACAGGGGGGATAGGGTAATTTTCCATGAAAATAGTGAATTGAATAATTTTTAATTAAATTAATATATAGATACTATATTGAATTCAATATAAAACACTTAAGTCTTCAAGTCGAATAATATTGAATTTTCAATAAAATAGTTGAATTTTCAACCCAAAAAGATCATTTTTCGAACGAATATTTTAATTTTCAACAAACATTCAAAAAATTATTTAGAACCGAACAGTTGCATTTACAACCAAATATTTGTCAAATTTTCGACCAAGCAAAATTTTTTTTTTAAACTAAATTTTCAACAAAATAATTAAATTGTTAAAAAAGTTGAATTTTGAACCAAATAGTTGAATTTGCAACCAAATAGTCAAATTTAAAAAAAAAAATCAATTTAACCAAGAACAGTTGCATTTTCTACCAATCAGTTGAATTTTTATTAAAAAAAGATGAATTCTGAAAAAAAATGTAATAGTTGATATTTCAATTTTTGATCAAAAGCAATTGAATTCAACCAATTATATTGTATTATTTGCGAATTAGATGCTATTATCATATAATAAACTTTGCAACCCAAAATGCTCTCAAACAGGATTTTAAATAAACTTCAACAAAAAACATTTACATTTTTAACCAAAATGTTTTTTTTTTTTTTTTTTTCAAAAAAGATGAATTCTCAACGGTAAATGTAATAGTTGATATTTCAATGAAATAATATTTCAATTTGAAATAAAAAACAATTGAATTCAAACAAAAAATACTAATTTTCAACAAAATAGTTCAATCTTCTACCAAAGAAGATTAATTTTCAACCAAATAACTGCATTTTTATTTATTTTTTTAAATTAAATTTCTACCAAAAGAGATGAATTATCAAAAACAAAAAGACAAAATTTCAACAAAATATAGTTGAATTTTCGAACCAAAAATAACAATTTTTTACAAAAAAAAAGAACAAATCTTCAACAAAATTATTTAATTTTCATCAAAATAATAAAACCTTCAGCCAAGTAATAAAGTTTTTAATTTTGAGATCGAAGAAAACAGTTTCAAATCTTTTTAATCGTTTAAGGCAAAAGGGAACCTTAAAGGCGATTTAAAAATTGTTGGGATTTCAATAAATTTTTCAACCAAAAAAAGTTACATTTTTAACCAAAATGTTTAATTTTTTCACAAAAGATGAATCCTCAACAAAAAATTTTGATATTTCAATGAAAAACTATTTGTAACTAATTATATGAATTTTTAACAAATTAGAATAACTTTTAATCAAGTAGTTGAATTTTTTACCAAGAAGATTAATTTTCTACAAAAACGACGAATTTTTAACAAAATACATGAATTATCAATCAGATAATTGAATTTTCAAGTAAACACGATCAAATTTTAACAAAAAATGGGATAGTTACATTTCCAATTTGAAGAATTAAGATTCAATTTAAAAAAAGCAACAAATTTTAAAAAAAAGTTAAATCTTCAACCAATAAAATGAATTTTTAATAAAGTATTTCAGTATAAACCAATTAGTTGAATTTTCAACCAGAAAGGATTATTTCTCAATGAAAAATTTAATAGGTGAATTTCCAACCACAAACGATCAATTTGCAACAAAAAAAAAAAAAAAGATTTTGTAACAAAATAGTAGAATCTTCAAACAATAAAAAGAATTTTAAACAAACTGGTTTAATTTTTAACCAAGTAGTTACATTTTCGTAATGAAAGAATGGCTTTTCAACAAAATAGTAGGATTTTCAACCAAAAAGGTTATTTTCAACTAAATAGTTTAATTTACAACCCAAAAATATAGATTCGCAACCAAATTTTTAACAAAATAGTTCATTTTTAACTAAACAGTTGAATTTTGACTAAAAACAATCAATTCTAAACAAAAAATTGAATTTTAAATTTTCATTTCAAAAAATCAATTTTCAACCAAAAAAAGGAATTTTCAACAGAATAGTTCAATTTTTAAACAATAAAAACAATTTTTAACAAAGTAATTCAAGTAGTTAAATTGTCTGCCTAGAATAATGACTTTTTATAAAAATAGTTGGATTTTCAATCGAATAATTCAATTCTCTAAGAAAAGATAGTTATAAACAATAAGAAATTGTTTAAATAAGCATGTTTGTTAACTTGCATTAATTATCACCTCACTAACTGAAAAGTGAACAAGAAGTTTGAAAGTTCAGAAAAAACAACTTTTTAGCACTTATCTAAGAGAAGATAGTTGTGAACAATAATAAATTGTTTAAACAACTATGTTTGTTAACTTGCTTTATTTAATACTTTAATAAGTAAAAAGTGGGTAAAAAGTTAAAAATGTCAGAAAAAACCATATCTACCTAGCATTAATAAAGAAGAAGATAGTTATGAACAATAATAATTTGTTTAAATAATTATAAATTCAAAATTGAAATGTTTATTAACTCACTTCAAGTGAAAAGAAGACAAATAGTTGAAAATTTCAGAAAAAACCGCAACTTTCTAGCATTATTCAAATTGAATATTATTTAAAATAATGACAAATTTTTTAAAAAATTAATGTTGTTAACTTTAATTAATTATTTACCTCACTCTGATTGGGACTCGGGCAAAAAGTGGAAAATTTGGGAAAAAAATGCAATTTTCTAGTATTATTCTAAGAGAATATTATTAACAATAATGATAAATTATGCAAGCCATTATTTTTGTCAACATTAATGAAGTATGACCTCACTCTAAATGAAAATTGGACAAAAAGTGGAAAATTCTTGAAAAAACCGCGACTTTCTATCTCCATTCTAAGAGAAAATTGCTAATAACAATAATAAATTGTTTTAATTAATATTTTTCTGAAAAAAGATCTTCTCCTTTCGCTCCGCTGGGAATCGAACCTCAGAACTTCCGATTGCCGGTCGGGTGCTTTCCCATTAAGCTACTAGAGAGATCGAGAGAAGAAACTTTTTTCAGAAAATACACGCATTATTTTGCAAGGTGGTACATATTAAATTTTTCAAGGAATCTGTATTATGATCAGTAAATAACATACATTTTTAACGTCTTTTCAGACCAGATGAAAATATGAATTGAAAATTATTTTAATTAATATTTTTCTGAAAAAAGATCTTCGCCTTTCGCTCTTTCGTGTATTTTCTGAAAAAAGTTTCTTCTCTCGATCTCTCTAGTAGCTTAATGAGAAAGCACCCGACCGGCAATCGGAAGCTCTGAGGTTCGATTCCCAGCGGAGCGAAAGGAGAAGATCTTTTTTCAGAAAAATATTAATTAAAATAATTTTCAATTCATATTTCCATCTGGTCTGAAAAGACGTTAAAAATCTATGTTATGTTAATAATAAATTGTTAAAAATATTTATGTAAACATATAATTATTAATCTTATGTAGTATTTTATGTATTAGAAACAATTTACAATTAAAAACCCTTAAAAAAAATTATAATTAATGCCAAAAACTCACAAAACACATTTTTTCACTTATGGGGTTTTTTTGGTACCCTATAAAACAGACTTATGGGGGTGATATTTAAAAAGCAATATTTTATTCGTATTGTACAGCTAATTTTGTAAATTAATTATGACTTTCAACTCGATTTATCTAATATTGCGGATTCTGAACAAAATTTACAAAAACGTCTTTTTTCTTATGGGAAATACGTGTTAAACTTCATGAGGCTGGAGCCACCTCTAAATATCATTTTTTTCAAAAAAAAATTGGATTTATTTTTTGTGGATTCAAACAAATTTCTGGGCACTATGAATGAAAATTCAAAAAAAATGGACCTGTAGTTTAAATAATTTAATTATTGAACAAAATTTATTTATAACTCAAAAATTAAATTTTTCAAATCTAATTTTTTATTTTTTATTATTTTAGTGTGAAGTCTGGTATGAGATGTACCTACAAATTATTATTTTATTCCTGGAGGTAGATCGTCGGGATACCGTTTTGAGTTTGAAAAATTACTTTCGCTGAGGCTGTAAAACTCATGAAACATAATATGTATCTAATATATCTATTGCTATGGTTCGCAAACGAGCACAAGATATTTTTTTTTATAAAATTCTGTCAGTATTAATATTTATGAGAGAAAGCTTGGTTTATAAAGTTTAAACCATATTTCATAGATATTTTATATTTTTTCGATCTGATATAAAAATGATTTGTAACAATTTTGATAATATAAAACATTAAACAAAAATCTAAATTCAAAGAAATTTCTTTGAATTTTTCCCAAACTTAATTGAAATTTTTCGAGAATTCCTAATTCTTTCCTAATAAATGAAATCCCATAAAACTCTAATCAAATTTTTGGGAAATTTTTTTGGAACGTTCATACTATATATTTTCATTTTATAATATAATTTTTGTTTTACACACATTGAGTAAATTTTTGAATTTTAGTTGAAATCCACAATTGTAAAAATTGCCCAACACGTAAACAAATTTACTGTAGTTCAACCAATAAAGATTTTTGCTTTATTTTTATAACTTTTATGTTGTCGCTCTTTTTACTGTTTTATCATAAAATAAATGTTAAGTTTGCTTTGAAGAATGTTATCAGTTCTATTTTGTTTTAATGTCACTTTGCCAATAAAATTTTGCTTTTCAACTTTGATTAAAAAAATTGTCCAACAAATCTTTTTTCTTTATTTTTTTCGAATTTAAATTTCGACAAATTCTGAAAACGGTACAGCTCAGAGTTGGGTAGTAACTTGTTAAAAGTAACTAATTTACAGAAAAGATACGTTATTTGTAACTTTATGGTAACTTCGTTACTGTTTTAAAAAGTAACTTGTAATGTAACTTATTTACGATTTTTACAGTAACTTGGAACTTTAATTTTAGTTACTTTGAAGTAACTTTTTGTTTGTGTATATTACCTTCTATTGAGAGAGGTATATGGGTCAGTTACGTGTTGAAAATTAATCTCTTTTGGTTGAGGATTTAGTTATTTTCTTGAAAATTCGTATTTTTTGGTTGAATGCAACTGTGATTGATTTCAAATTAAAGTCTTTTTTGATTGAAATAGAATCAGCTATTAAATTTTTAAACAATTTGATGGCAATTGTTTTTGTCTACTGGTCTAAAATCAATATTTTTTTTAATTTGATTTTTCGTTCTAAATTGTGAAAAAATTGCTCTTAAGCTCCGCTGGGATGCGAACCCAGGTATTTGATATTGCCGGTCTGATGCTCTCACCCATTAAGCTACGGAGAAATGAACAGATAAAACGTATTAAATAATTTGATGTTAAAATTTTTTTCTGTCTTTTGGTCTAAAATCAACAAACATCAAATAATATCATAATAAACATCATAATAAACGTCAAAAAATATAAAACATTCGAATGTTTAAAAAATTAATCTTACAATTATAAGGAATTACTTCGGAAATCAACTTGTAGGGGTTGCGAAAAAATTGATCTCGTCTCTCCTCAGGTTAGTGGGGAGAGTATCGGACCGGCAATCTGAAACACTTGGGTTCGGATCCCAGCGGAGCTTGAGAGCAATTTTTTCACAATTTAGAAATAAAAATCAATATTCCCAAAAATATTGATTTCAGAACAGTAGAGAAAAAATAATTAACGTCAAATTATTTAATACATTTATCTGGTCAAAACCATAACGTCAAAAATGATATTTGTTTGAAATGTAACTTTTTTGCCGATAATTCATATTTTTGGCTTGAAAATCCAACTATTCAGTGGATATTTTTTTTTCTTGGTTCAAAATTCGGCTTTTTTCTTTCAAAATTTGGCTTTTTTGTTTCAAAATTTATCTCTCTTGTTAAAAAAATCAATTTTTTTGATTAAATACAACTGTATTTGTTTTCAAATCAAAATCTTTTTTGGTTGAAATAATATCAACTAATATATTTTTCGTTGAGAATTCATATATTTTAGTTGAAAATTCATGCATTTTGTTAAAAATTCAACTATTTTATTTGGTTGAAAAGTAACTTTTTTGTTAGAAATTCATATTTCCGATTTGAAAATTCAACTCTTCTGTAAAAAATTCGTCTTCTTGGCTTGTAAATGCATCAATTTAGTGGAAAACATTTTCCTTCTTGCTTCAAAATTCGACTTTTTCGTTTCAAAATGGATCCCTTTTGGTAAGAAAATCTAATTTATTTCGATTGAAAGTTCAACTATTTTGTTGAAAATTCTTTTTTTCTTCATTGAATTCAGCTGTGTTTAATTTCAAATTGAAATCTTTTTTGGTTGAATAATATCAACTATTATATTTTTGGTTAACAATTTATACATTATGTTGAAAAATCAACTATTTTATTTGGTTGAAAAGTAACTTTTTTTTTAGAAATTCATATTTTCGATATGAAAATGCAACTTTTGTGTAGAACATTCGTCTTCTTGGCTTGAAAATGCAACAAACCAGTAGACCATTTTTTCTTTCTTGTTTAAAAATCCGACTTCTTCGTTTCAAATTGGATCTCTCTTGACAAAAAAAAATATAATTTTTTTTTGGTTGAAAATTCAAATATTTTGCTAGAAAAATCAACGATTTGGTTGAAAATTTATTTATTTCTTTTAAAATTAACTATTTTGGTTTAAAATTAACTGTTTTGTTGAAAATTAATATTTTCGGTATAAAAATTCAACCATTTGGCTGAAAATTCATGTATTTTGTTGAAAATTTAACTTTTTCCGTAGAAAGTCCAAATTTGGTTGAAAGTTAAGATTTTTTATGAAAATTCGTTTGTTTGGTTTGAAAATGGTAGAAAGTTCAACCATTTGGTTTAGAATTAACTTTTTGTTGAAAATTAATATTTTCGGTATGCAAGCTTAACCATTTGGTTGAAAATTCATGGATTTGAAAAAGAATCTCTATTTTGGTGGAAAGTCTAAATTTGGATAAAAAGTAACTTTTTTGTTGAAAATTCATCCTTTTAGCTTGAAAATTTATTTCTTCACGTAAAATTTTTTTCTATTTCTTGGGTTTAAAATAATATTGGTTAAAAAATGTGATGGAAAAATCTTACTTCAATTAATGCCTATTTCTATTTAAATTAAGTTTTTATCAATTATCATCTTAGTAATGTTGATTTTTAAATTATAAAATTGAGGAAATGAAAAAAGGAACTTTTTAGGTAACTTAAAGTTACTTTATCTAGTAACTGTAACTAGTTACAGTTACAAATAACAAGTAATTTTATTATATTATTTGATAATTAGGGGCTATTATTTATTTAATAAATTAAATAGGAGGGATAAGGTGATTTTCCCTGAAAATAGTGGATTAAATTATTTTTAAGAATTTTCAACCCAGAAAGACCACTTTTCAAACAAATAGTTTAACTTTCAGCAAAAAAAGAACAAATTATTTAAGTCCAAACAATTGCAGTTTTAACCAAAAGAGATAAATCTTCACAACAACAAAAAAAAACTTTTTCAACAAGAGTTGAATTTTCAACCCTGAAATATTTTTTATTCAAAAAAGAAAAAAAGAATTTCATTCAAAAATTTGAATTTTCAAGACAAAAAGACGAGCTTTCTACAAAATAGTTAAAGTTTTAACTAAATAGTGAATTTTCAACCGAAACAATAAATTTGCAACCAAAAAGATTAATTTTCTACCAAAAAGACGAATTCTCAACAAAATACATACTTTAAACAAAATTGTTGAAGTTTCCACCAAGAAGATTAATTCTCTATCAAAAAATACGAATTTTCAATAAATTACATAAATTTTAATTTAAAAAATTAATTTTTAACCAAAAAAAACGAATCTTCAACCTAAAAAGATGAATTTTCAACGAAAAATGTAATAGACAAAATTTAAACTGAAAAATATTTGTATAATAAATCAAAAACAGTTTTTTTTTAAACAGTTGCATTTTTAACAAAAAATATTTATTTCACACAACAACAAGAAAATAATTTTGAACGAAATACATCAATTATCAACCAAACGATTAAATTTTCAATCGAAAAGAATAATTTTCTACCGAAAAAGATGAATTTTCAACGAAATAAATACATTTTCAATCGAATCGTTAAATTTTCAAGTAGGAAGATTAATTTCCTACCAAAAAAGACGAATTTTTAACAAAGTACATCAATTTTCAACCAAATAGTTGAATTTTTAAAGCAATGAAGATCATTTTTTAAACAAAAATTCAATAGTTAAATTTTTATTACGAAAAACCAATTTTTAACAAAAAAAAAAACAACAAATTTTGTATCAAACAGTTGAATTTTCTACTAAATTTTTTAATTTTCCATTCAAAAAGACGAGTTTTTTACAAAACAGTGGAATTTTCAACCCAAAATATGAATTTTTAACAAAAAAGTTCATTTTTAACCAAACAGTTAAATTTTCAACCGAAAAGAATAATTTTTTACCAAAGAAGACGAACTTTCAATCAAATAAATACATTTTCAATTGAATCGTGGAATTTTCAACCAGGAAGATTAATTTTCTACCAAGAAAGACGAATTTTTAACAAATTACATCAATTTTCAACCAAATAGTTGAATTTTTAAAGCAAAGAAGAACAATTTTTAAACAAAAATGCAATAGTTACATTTTTATTACGAAAAATCAATTTTTAACTACAAAAAAAAACAAATTTTGTATCAAACAGTTGAATTTTCTACTGAATTGTTGAATTTTTCATTCAAAGAGACGAGTTTTTGACAAAACAGTTGAATTTTCAATCCAAAATATGAATTTTTAACAAAAAAGTTAATTTTCAACCAAACAGTTAAATTTTCAACCAAACTGTTACAATTGCATTTCAAAAAAAATAAATTCATACCCAAACAAAAATTAATTATCAATAAAGTAGTTGAATTTTCAACCAACAAGTTATTGTAATATAATATTTCATAATTAGGGGCTATTATTATATAATAAACTAAACAGGGCAAATAGGGTGATTTTTGATGAAAATATTGAATTATATTATTTTTTCTAAAATTAAATACTATATTTAATTCAATATGAAACACTTAAGTCTTCAAGTCGAACAATATTGCCAGAAAGACCACTTTTCGAACAAATAGTTTAACTTTCAACAAACAAACGACAAATTATTTAAGACCCAACAATTGCATTTCCAACCAAAAGAGATCGATTTTCAAATGAAAAAAAAAATGAATTTTCAATAAGAGTTGAATTTTCAACCAAGAAAGATTTTTCAGTCAATAAAGAAAAAAAAATGCATTCAAAATGTTGAATTTGCAGGCCAAAAAGACGAATTCTGAACAATATACATGATTTTTGAACGAAATTGTTGAAGTTAAAACCAAGAAGATTAATTCTCTATCAAAAAATACGAATTTTCAGTAAATTACATAAATTTTAATTTAAAAAAATTAATTTTCAACCTAAAAAGATATTAATTTTTAACGACAAATTTAACAGATAAAATTTAAAATGAAAAATATTTGTATATTTAATCAAAAACAGTTTTTTCTAAACAGTTGCATTTTTAACAAAAAATATTGATTTCACACAACAACAAAAAAAAAACAATTTCGAACGAAATACATAAATTATCAACCAAACAGTTGAATTTTCAACCGAAAAAAAATAATTTTCTACCGAAAAAGACGAATTTTCAACAAAATAAATACATTTTCAATTGAATCGTTGAATTTTTAACCAGGAAGATGAATTTTCTACCAAAAAAGACGAATTTTCAACAAAATAAATAAATTTTCAACCAAATAGTTGAATTTTTAAAGCAAAGAAGATCAATTTTTAAACAAAAATGCAATAGTTAAATTTTTATTACGAAAAATCAATTTTTAACAAACAACAAACAACAAATTTTGTATCAGACAGTTGAATTTTCTACTGAATTGCTGAATTTTCCATTCAAAAAGACGAGTTTTTCACAAAATAGTTGAATTTTAAACTCAAAATATGAATTTTTAACAAAAAACTTAATTTTCAACCAAAAAGTTTAATTTTCAACTAAACTGTTACAATTTCATTTGAAAAAAAAACAAATTCACAACCAAACAAAAATGAATTATCAACAAAGTAGTTAAATTTTCAACCAACAAGTTATTGTGATATGATATTTTATAATTAGGGGCTATTATTATATGCTAAATTAACAGAGGGATGGGGTCATTTTTGATGAAACTATTAGACTAAATTATTTTTTCTAAAATTAAATACTATATTCAATTCAATATGAAAAACTTACGTCTTCAAGTCGAACAATATTGCATTTTCAACAAAATAGTTGAATTTTCAATTTAGAAAGATTAATTTCCTATGAGATGAATTTTCAACCCAGAAAGACCACTTTTCGAACAAATAGTTTAATTTCCAACAAACAAACAACAAATTATTTAAGACAAAACAATTGCCTTAACGTACCTGTAACTAGATACCTTTTTTCGCTAAGTAACGTAACTGTAACTAGTTACTCAAAAAAAAGTAACTTGCCCAACACTGGTACAGCTTTTGATTTTTTTTCTTTGAGGATCAATTGAGTAATTCTCAAGTTGTTCCATTGAATTCGACCGAATCAAGAATAATCGACACCGCCAATTCACTCTCGAGTATAGTGTTGCAACATTGTAAATGGGTGCTCTTTGGAAGAAACATTTTTCCACATCGACTTTCATTATAAGACTACGAAACCTTTGTGGGTTTATAGAATCGACGTTTAAGGATAAGGAGCTTGGAGTGAAATACCGAGTACTTATAATAATTCAGCCTCATTTTATCCATTGTGAGAAATGGATGTGAAATATTTCATAATGATATAGGGGGGAATTCGAAACCAGAACTTACAACATTCTGAGAAACAAAATAATTTTCTACAGTAAATTAAACAAATTAAATTTTTCAAGGAATCTGTATTATCATTAGAGAATAACAGA
>CAKNYM010052484.1:6642-24075 GCA_932195095.1 Andricus curvator | reverse complement strand
AAGATCTTTTCCTTTCGCTCCGCTGGGAATCGAACCACAGAACTACAGATTTCCGGTCAGGTAGTAGTTCTGCAGTTCAGTAGTTCTGTGGTTCGATTCCCAGCGGAGCGAAAGGAGAAGATCTTTTTTCAGAAAAAAATTATTGAAAATAATTTTTCTTTCATAGCTCCATCTGGTCTGAAAAGACGTTAAATATTTTCTGTTATTCTCTAATGATAAAATTATTTTAAAAAATGAAATGTGCGCCACGCTGAAAAAACCAGTTCTCGTCAGATCACTGAAGTTAAGCAGCGTTGGGCGCGGTTAGTACTTGGATGGGTGACCATTCGAGAATACTGTGTGCTGTTGGCATATTATGGGTGTGGTGAGCCCAAACTTGTAGTTATTCATAAGTATAAGAAAACTATCCACCTAGAAACACTACCCGAATCGGGTAGTGTCACGCCTACCCTGAAAGGGAAATGGCTTAATGGTATACAAATAGTTCCGCAAAACCTAAATAGGCTGAAACACTTCAATTTCCAAATTCCCTGACTTTTCCCTGACCAATTTTTCGTTTTTCCTGACCATTAATATTCGAAGACCCACATTTTAATCTTGTAACATTTTTAACAAAGAATCTTTTATAAACGGAATGAAAAAAAAATTCAGATTAAAATTAAAAAATTTTAAACTTATTTCTTTATTTCAAGCAAAAAAGATGAATTTTCAACAACAAGCCAAATAATTTTTAAACAAACAGTTGTATTTAAAATCTAATAGTTGAACTTTAAAGAGCTGAATTCTCAAGGAAATTCTCGAAAACAAAAATTGTTAATTTTCTACCAAAAAGACAAATTTTCAACTAGAAAAGAAAAATGATGAACCTTCAACTGGAACAATTTAATTATCAGTTAAAAAATTAATTTTCAATTTTAAAAAACGCATTTTCGTCCAAAGGTGGAGAATCTTTAAAAAATAATTTTTTAACAAAGTAGCTCAATCTCGAACCAAGCAGTTCAATTTTCAGGTGAAAAAATCCATTTTCACCAAAATAATTTGATGCTAATTGTTTTTTGTAATTTTTTTATTTTTTTTATTTCCACAAAATAGTCGAACTTTTTCAAGTGAAAAAGTTATCTGTACATCAATTTGTGCATTTTACATAAACTATATATGAATTTGCCACCTAGGTTGAATAAAAAAGGACAAATTTTCAACAAAATAGTTTAATTTTGTGACCAAATAGTCGAAATTTTGAGTAAAAAAAACGAATTTTTAAGAAGACATTTAAATTTTCAACAAAAAAGTTCATTTTCAACAAAAAAGTTAGTTTTCAACAAAAAATTTCATTTGCAAATAATAAAAATGAATTTTTAATCCAAAAGGACGAATTTTTTATCCAAAAAGATAAATTTTCAAAGACATAGTTGAATTTTCGACCCAAAAAAATGACTCTAACAAAATAATTGAATTTTTAGCCTACAAAGACGAATTTTCAACAAAATATTTGAATTTTAAAACAATGAAAAATAAACCTCAAGAGAAAAAGGTGCATTTTTAACCAAATTATTTGAATTTTTTACCAGAGAAGGAGATTTTTTAACCAAATAATGGAATTGTTAAGAAAAATAGACGAATTTTCAAACAAAAAAAAATTGAATTTTTAACGAATGATGTAATGTTAGATATTCCAACAAAAAATATTATAATTTTCAATAAAAACCAATTGACATTTCAAACAAACAAACAAGTTTCAAATAAAATTATACAAATTTTTTACCAAGAAAGATTTCAGTTCAATTTTTAGCGAAATTATTGAATTTGTAACCAAATAGTGGAATTTTCAACGAAATGGTCGAATTTTAGAACAAAAAAGATTAAACTTCAACAAAAAAGTTGCACTTTCTATGAAATGGTTGAATTTTTTACCAAATTATATGAATTTTTAACAAAATAGTTGAATTATCTTCATAATAAGTGAATTTTTAACAAAAATATTAAATTTTCAAGAAAATTGTTTAATTTTTAAACGAATAGTAGAACATTGAAACAAATGACGGAGTTTTCAAACAAAAATATTCAACTTTAACCAAAAATAGTTGAATTTTTAACCAAATAGTTGAATTTTCAACGAAATGATCGATTTTTCAACCAGAGATGAAGAATCTTCAACAACAACAAAATAATTTTTTAACAAAATTAAACAACAATTTAAACAACCAAGTAGTTTAATTTTTAACAAATGAAGATGAATTATCAACGAATAATGTAATAGTAGTTATAGCAACCAAAAATATTTCAATTTTAAATAAAGAAAATTTTATATTTCAAGAAAAATGAAGAACCAGAGATGATTTTTCAACTAAAATTATCAATCTTCAACAAAAAAATTAATTTTTATAAAAGCATTTCAACATTCAACCACGTAGTTCAATTTGCAGCTAAATAAGATGAATTTTCAAAGAAATAGTTGCATTTTTAACTAAATAGTTGAATTTTGAGAAAAATAGTTGAACTTTGAATAAAAAGGGCAAATTTTCAACAAAATAGTTTAAATTTGTAACCAAATATTCGGATTCTCGAGTCAAAAAGTCGCATTTTTTATAAGACATTCGAATTATCAATGAAAAATTTCATTTTCGACCAAAAAGATAAATTTTGGATCCAGAAGAACGAATTTTCTAGCCAAAAAGAAGAATATTCAACAAAACTGTTGAATTTTTGACAAAAAAAAATGACTTTTAACAAAATAATTGAATTTTTACCCTACAAAAAGGATTTTTTAAGCAGATGGTCGAATTTTGAAACAAAAAAGATTAAACCTCAATAAAAACCAGTTACATTTTCAACAAAAATAATAAAATTTTCAAAAACAATTGTACTTTGAACCAAATAGTTGAATTTTCAACAACGACCAAATTAACTTTTGACCAAAAAGTTGCATTTAGTATCAAATATTTGAACTTTGTAGCAAAAGAGACGAATTTTCAAATACAGAGATAACTTTTCAACAAAAAGATGAATAATCAACGAAAAATATAGTTGTTGATACTTCATCAAAAAAAAAAACGAAGTTTCAACAAAATAATTATATTTTCTATATTTTCTAACTAGTTAAATTTTTGGACCAAACAGTTTCAAATTTATCCAAAAAAAAGATGAAATTTTCACTATGACAGATGAATTTTCTTAACCAAAAAGGCGAATTTTTAACAATCAAGATTAATTTTCTACCAAAAAAGACAATTTTTCAACTACAAGAAAAAAAGATGAATCTTTAACTAAATAAGTGAAATTTTTAGTTAAACAAGTTAGTTTAAAAAAAAAAAAGAATTTTCAATCCAAAACGACGAATTTTGTATCCAAAAAGACGAATTTTCAACCTCAAGTATTTAGTTGAAACTTTCAACTGTTTCCTCGAAAGCTGGTCTTCTTGGCTTGAAAATTCAACATTTTTTATCAAATTTTTTTTCTTTATTGACTGAAAAATCTTTCTTGGTTGAAAATTCAAGTTCAATTGAAAATTTGTTTTTTTTTTTACTTGAAAATTCATCTCTTCTGATAGAAATTTCTTCTTTTTTTTATTAAAAATGCCTTGTTTATTGAGAATTCATCTTTTTTTGTTGAAAGCTGAACTACACTCAACACTCGGATTCTGTTGGGGGTGGGGCGCGGGCAGTATCGGGGGGCCGAGACCGGGGGGCCTGGGCCTCCCTAGAACTGCTGGCCCACGAAGTTTCTCAGCGCGCAGGGCGACAGACGGTTGCGACTCTCGCTTCGGAAGGGTCGCAGTGTGCAAGTACTCAGTCGAGTATATTGCGCAATATTATGCATCCCAATTGGAAACGATTCAGGCGGCCCTGACTGTTTACGTTAGGATCCCCCCGAATTGTGGCCAAGGCTATTTGCAGGCAACCCCCGAAATTGGCCTGCAATCGAGAGTTCGGTGTACTCTGTTAATTTATAAGAAACAGTAAGATTTTACCAAATCCCTCTCCCCCCAAATCGTCTTACATAATTTCTGGATAACCCCTAAATAAATTCACGAAAAAAATTTAGTCGACAACAATTATTTTAGGGGGGGGGGGACTCAACTTACAGACCCGAAAAAAGGGGTTATACGTGGTTCAAAAATTCACAAAAAAAGTTTACGTAATTTATACATGGCCCCTTATCAAACTCACGACTTCTGTAGGGATTGGGAATTTTTTTAATACAAGTTCATAACTTTTTTTTATTTTTGAAACTTTCTATATGTAAACCTAGTACCTAAATATATTTTATTTTCTAATTTTTCATTATATATACTATGAAAAAAATCAAAAAGTTACTAAAATTTTTTAACAATGACGGAGGAGATTAAGAAAATTTGTCTGCTAAAATCGAGACTAATCCTGGTAGAAAAAATGTTTACAAGTACAAAATTTCTACAACAGTAATTTTTTGTTAAAACGTGTACTTTTTTGTAAAAACATGTACAAAATTTAATAAAAAAATACAGTTGAATATAAATAGCTAATTTTTTCTTTTATTTTCTTGTAGAAAAGTAAAGAAAAATAACAATAAAGTATAAGTTTCTACAATTCAAAAATTTTCATAAATTTATTTATATTTTTTTACAATGCTGTAAAAATCTACAATGTATTACAGAAAACTACAGGATTTTACATTTTTTTAATTTTGGTTTTTGGCGTCATAAAAATACTCTTAATGTTACGGAAATTATTGTAGAAAATTACAAATCTTTAGAAAAAAATACAAGATTTCACAAAAATTAAAATATTGGGAAACTGTAATTAAAATTATGTTGTGTATATAACATATATTTATATTTTTTAATTAGGAAAGATATTTTTTTGATTGTTTAGAAATATTTTACTTTTCATTAAAAATGAGCAATTATAAATCAAATATTAAAAACTTAACAATTTTAAACTGAATTCTTTGAAACGGAAAGCGTTCAATCGTTAATATTTCAGAGTGTTAAATTTAAACTTTGAACGTTACAATTTTAATTTTTCTATTCAACAAATTTGTAATATGTAAGTGAAATTATTGAAGTTTGAGGCATAAATAACAATTATCAATTTGGAAAAAATTTGAGTCACAATAAATTCGTACCTCTTCCATGGATGAACAAATTTTGTTTCGGTCATTTTTTCGTAGCTGGTAATATTCGTCTGAAAATTTGATTTTTCTATTTTCAATGCTGTTTTTTACGAATAAAACAAAAACTACGCGTCATATCAAAAAGTGAATGATAAGAAATTTGTAGATCTTTTTTAGGTGCACAATTTTGGT
Source organism: Andricus curvator (assembly GCA_932195095.1). Taxonomy (NCBI): domain Eukaryota; kingdom Metazoa; phylum Arthropoda; class Insecta; order Hymenoptera; family Cynipidae; genus Andricus; species Andricus curvator. The sequence goes on along the minus strand of CAKNYM010052484.1, from coordinate 18,792 downwards.
GAGATGATCTTTTCTGGTATCTTGCATATTTTACAGCAAAATGGCTTTTTTGATTTTTCATTAATTTTTTGTGCGATCAAAATTTGAATTTTTTATTTTTCGAAAAATTCAAAAAGTTGTCATGAAAATATTATAGGGTGTTCAGGAATCAACGTTTTTCTCCTCTTGACTTTTTTTCATATCGTGCGTTTTTCGGCTTAAAATGTTCATTTTCGTTTGTTTTTTGGAATTTTGAAAATGCTATAACTCCAGTAATTTTTTTTTGATCACGAAAAGTCATAAGAATATTTTGTTCGTCATTTTACGTACTACTAATAACCGTACATAGAATTTTCAAATCTTCCAAAAAAGTGGTCTCAAAAATTTTCAAAATGTGCTCACTTTTTGGATTTTCATCCAAAATAGCTGGTTAACGAACTCGTTCTCTATTTTTCGGCCATAAAAAAGTTTGCCAAAGCTCAATCAAATCTGATCATTTTTTCGAAAGTTATCGTGGCTACAGACAGACAGACAGACAGACTACAGACTACAGACAGACAGACACCTTCGTAAAAATCGTTTTTTCTGACTCAGGAGGTCTCAAAACGTGGACATTTGATGAAAACCGACTATGTCAAATTTTACATAAAACCAATACCTTCTCATTAGAATGAGAATGTAAAAAAAAAACATTTTTGACCTAATAACTAACATATAATGAAGTTTTTGCCCTCTTTAGCTTTTAATACATAATTTACACAAAATGTCGAAAAAGAAGCTTTTTAAGAATTTTTAAATTTTTAAAAAGAGTAAAAAAAATTTCTTACTGAGGATTCCTGAGAAAATTTCCAATGACTTTTTATATTGAAAAATTAATTTTGAGAGAAAATTTAAAAAGGTTTCAAAACATTATAATAAAAAAACTTTGGAAAAAATACACATTATAATAATTTTGGTAATTGAAACCGTTGAATGCATAAATTAAAAAATGTATTGTCTAAGGCAGGACTGATTCACATAGCCTTACTGAAGAGTCAGGTGAGTCAGTCCAGGACGAAATAAAAAGAAAAAAAAAATTCAAAAATTTTATTTTAATTTCGTAAGAAAAATATATATTTCTTAACAATTGATTACAGAACAAACAAAAAAATTTCAAGTGATTTTCTAAAATTTTGAAAAAATTTAGATTTAGTTTTTTTCGAATTGTGAGTGGAACTTTTTTGTATTTTACATTTTTATTGAGTTGAACGCAGGCAAATTTTATATTTTAAACATATTTATTGAGTTTGAAACAAATAAATTTTCCTTTTTAATTTTTGTTGAATTGACTGTTTTATGAATTGGAAGGATAATTTTTTATTGAGTTGGAAGGGACGAAGCTTTGTTTTTTTCTGAATTAGAAGAGACAATTTTTTGTTTTTCACATTTTTATTAAGTTTAAGGAAAGAATTTTTTATTTAAAATTTTTTCTGAATTGGTAAAGGCCTTCTTTATGTTTTTTCATTTTTATAGTGTTTTGTAAAAAATTCGTTTTTTTAATTGAAAATTAATTTGTTATAAATGAAAATTCAACTATTCCATTTTTGGTTCATAATTGAAAAAATTTATTTTCTTTTTGTTAAAAAACAATTTTTAAACTGAAAATTCAACTATTTGGTGCAAAATTCAATTCCTTGGTTGAAAATTCAACTTTTATGTAGAAAATTGTCCTTTTTGTCTTGAAAATTCAATTATTTTGTAAAAAATTCAACTGTTTCGTAGAAAATTCGTTTTTTCATTGCAAATAATTTTTTTCAATAACAATTTAATTTTTCCATGTTTGGTTGATGATTAATCTCTTTTTGTTTCAAAATTCAACTATTTGGTTGAAAATGTACGTAATTTGATGAAAATTAGTCTTTTTGGTAGAAAACTAATCTTCTTGGTTGAAAAGGCAACTCTTGTTGAAAATTTGCCTTTTTGATTGGAAAATTCATTTCTTTTTGTAAATTTTCATCTTTTTTGGTTTTATTCGACTGGCTTTAATTTAAAGTAATAATTTTATTTGTTTGAATTATAACCTATTACATTTTTTTTGAAAATTTATCTTTTTAGGTTGAAAATTTAACTCTTTGGTTGAAAGTTGAAATCCTTTCTTGAAAATTCATTTTCTTGTTAAAGATTCTTAATTTTAGTGGAAAATTCATCTCTATGGTTGAAAATTAAACTACTTTGAGAAATTCTATTTTCTTTTTGTTGATAAACAATTTTTCAACTGAAAATTCACCTCTTTGGTGGAAAATACAATTCTTTGGTTGAAAATTCGTTTTTTCTATTGCAAATAAATTGTTTCAATGAAAATTTAATTATTCCATATTGTTGGTTATTAATTATTTTCTTCTTGTTTGAAAAATCAACTATTTGGTAGAAATTTATATAATTTGTTCAAAATTCATCTTTTTTGGTAGAAAACTAATCTTTTTTGGTAGAAAACTAATCTTTTTTGGTTTAATTCAACTGGTTTTAATTTAAAGTAATAATTTTATTTGTTTGAATTATTACTAATTACATTTTTTGGTGAAAATTGATTTTTTTAGGATGAAAATTTAACTCTTTGGTTGAAAGTTGAAATGCTTTCTTAAAAATTAATTTTTTTGTTAAATATTTACAATGTTGGTGGAAAATTCACCTATTTGGTTAAAAATGAAACTAATTTGAAAAAATTTATTTTCTTTTTGTTAAAAAACAATTTTTAAATTGGAAATTCAGCTCTTTGGTTGAAAATTCAACTTTTATGTAGAAAATGTTCCTTTTTGTCTTGAAAATTCAATTATTTTGTAAAAAATTCAACTGTTTTGTAGAAAATTCGTTTTTTTTAAACAAATAAATTTTTTCAATACAAATTTAGCTATTCCATGTTTGGTTTATAATTAATCTCTTTTTGTTTCAAAATATAACTAATTGGTTGAAAATTTATGTGATTTGTTGAAAATTCGTCATTTTTGGTAGAATATTAATCTTCTTGGTTTAAAAAGCAACCCTTGTTGAAAATTTGCATTTTTGATTGAAAAATTCATCTGTTTTGGTAAAGTTTCATATTTTTTCGTTTAATTTGACTGGTTTTAATTTAAAGTAAATTTTTTGTGGTTGAATTATCACCTACTACATTTTTTGTTGAAAATTTATCTTTTTAGGCTGAAAATTAAACTCTTTGGTTGAAAGTTGAAATGCTTTCTTAAAAATTAATTTTTTTGTTAAATATTAACAATTTTAGTGGAAAATTCACCTCTTTAGTAAAAAATTTAATTCTTCGGTTTAAAATTCGTTTTTTCTATGGCAAGTACATTTTTCCAATGAAAATTTATTTATTCCAGATTTGGATATTTATTATTTTCTTTTTGTTACAAAAATCAACTATTTGTTTGAAAATTTATGCAATTTGTTGAAAATTTATCTTTTTTGGTAGAAAACTAATCTTTTTTGGTTTAATTCAACTGGTTTTAATTTAAAGTAACAATTTTATTGGTTTAAATTATCACCTATTACATTTTTTATTGAAAATTTATCTTTTTAGGTTGAAAATTTAACTCTTTGGTTGAAAGTTGAAATGCTTCATTAAAAATTCATTTTTTTGTTAAATATTTACAATTTTAGTGGAAAATTCATCTCTTTGTTTAAAAAATAAACTACTTTGAACAAATTTTTTTTCTTTTTGTTAATAAACAATTTTTTAACTGAAAATTCAACTTTTTGGTGGAAAACTCAATTCTTTGGTTGAAAATTCAACTTTTATGTAGAAAATTTTCCTTTTTGTCTTGCAAATTCAATTATTTTATAAAAAATTTAACTGGTTCGTAGAAAATTCGTTTTTTCATTGCAAATAATTTTTTTCAATCAAAATTGAACTATTTCATCTTTGGTTGATAATTAATCTCTTTTTGTTTCAAAATTCTACTATTTGATTGAAAATTGATGTGATTTGTTGAAAATTCGTCTTTTTGGTAGAAAATTAATCTTCTTGGTTAAAAAGGCAATTCTAGTTGAAAATTTGCCTTTTTGATTGCAAAATTCATCTCTTTTTGTAAAGTTTCATCTTTTTTGGTTTAATTCGACTGGTTTGAATTTGAAGTAATAATTTTATTTGTTGGAATTATCACCTATTACGTTTTTTCTTAAAAATTTATCTTTTTAGGTTTTAAATTTAACTCTTTGGTTGAAAGTTGAAATCGTTTCTTGAAAATTCATTTTTTTGTTAAAGATTCTTAATTTTAGTGGAAAATTCATCTTTTTGGTTGAAAATTAAACTACTTCGAAAACATTTAGTTTTCTTTTGTTAAAAAACAATTTTAAACTGAAAATTCAACTCTTTCTGTTGCAAATAAATTTTTTCAATGAAAATTTAATTATTCCATATTTGGATATTTATTATTTTCTTTTTGTTACAAAAATCAACTATTTGGTTGAAAATTTATGTAATTTGTTGAAAATTCATCTTTTTTGGTAGAAAACTAATCTTTTTGGGTTTAATTCGACTGGTCTTGATTTAAAGTAATAATTTTATTTGTTTGAATTATCACCTATTACATTTTTTGTTGAAAATTTCTCGTTCTAGGTTAAAAATTCAACGCTTTGGTTGAAAGTTGAAATGCTTTCTTAAAAATTCTTTTTTTTTTAATATTTAGAATTTTAGTGGAAAATTCATCTCTTTGGTTAAAAATTAAACTACTTGCAAAAATTTATTTTCTTTCTGTTAAAAAACAATTTTTAAATTGAAAATTCAACTCTTTGGTGGAAAATTCAACTCTTTGGTAGAAAATTCAACTTTTATGTAGAAAATTTTCCTTTTTGTCTTGAAAATTCCATTATTTTGTAAAAAATTCAACCGTTTCGTAGAAAATTCGTTTTTCATTGCAAATAAATTTTTTCAATTCATCTTTGAAATTGAAAATTCAATTATTTTGTAAAAAATGCAACTGTTTCGTAGAAAATTCGTTTTTTCGTTGCAAATAATTTTTTTCAATAAAAATTTAACTATTCCATGTTCGGTTGATAATTAATCTCTTTTTGTTTCAAAATTCAAGTATTTTGTTGAAAACTCGCCCCTTTTGGTTGAATTCAACTGTTTCCAATTTAAAATTAATTTTTTTGGGTGATACACCAACAGTTAAATTTTTTATAGAAAATTTATATTTTTAGGTTGAAAATTTAACTCTTTAGTTTAAAGTGGAATTGGTTTCTTAAAATTTCATTTTTTTTTGTTAAAGATTTATAATTTCAGTGAAAAAATCATCTCTTTGGTTAAAATTAAACTACTTTGAAAAAATTTAGTTTTTTTGTTTGTTAGAAAACAATTTTTAAACTGTAAATTCAACTCTTTGTTGGGAAATTCAATTCTTTGGTTGAAAATTCAACTTTCATGTAGAAAATTTCCCTTTTGGTCTTGCAAATTCAATTATTTTGTAAAAATGCAACTATTTCGTAGAAAATTCGTTTTTTATTGCAAATAAATTTTTTCAATTCGTCTTTAAAATTTGAAATTGAAAATTCAATTATTCAGTGAAAAATGCAACTGTTTCGTAGAAAATTCATTTTCTTATTGCAAATAAATTTTTTCAATAAAAATTCAACTATTCCACGTTTGGTTGATAAATAATCTCTTTTTGTTTCCAAATTCAACTATTTGGTTGAAAAATTATGTATTTTGTAGAATATTAGTCTTTTTCAGTAGAAAATTAATGTTCTTGGTTGAAAAAGCAACCCTTGTTGAAAATTTGCCTTTTTGATTGGAAAATTCATCTCTTTTGGTAAAGTTTCGTCTTGTTTGGTTTAATTTGACTGGTTTTAATTCAAAGTAAATTTTTTTTTGGTTGAATCATCACCTATTATTTTGTTGTTGTTGAAAATTTATCTTTTTGGGTTGAAAATTTAACTCTTTGGTTGAAAGTTGAAATGCTTTCTTAAAAATTCATTTTTTTGTTAAAGATTCTTATTTTTAGTGGAAAATTCATCTCTTTGGTTAAAATTAAAGTAACTTGAAAAAATTTAGTTTTCTTTTTGTTAAAAAATCATTTTTTAAATGAAAATTCAACTCTTTGGTGGAAAATTCAATTCTCTGGTTGAAAATTCGTTTTCTCTATTGCAAATAAATCTTTTCAATAAAACTTCAATTATTCCATATTTGGTTATAATTTGTTTTCTTTTTGTTTCAAAAATCAACTATTTGGTTGAAATATTATGTCATTTGTTGAAAACTCATCTTTTTTGGTAGAAAACTAATCTTTTTTGGTTTAATTCAACTTGTTTTAATTTAAAGTAATAATTTTGTTTGTTTGAATTATCACCTATTACATTTTTGTTGGAAATTTATCTTTTTAGGTTGAAAATTTTAATCTTTGGTTGAATGTTGAAATGCTTTCTTAAAAATTCATTTTTTTGTTAAATATTTACCATTTTAGTGGAAAATTCATTTCTTTGGTTAAAAATTAAACTAACTTGGAAAAATTTAGTTATATTTCGTTAAAAAAAGTTTTAAACTGAAAATTCAACTCTTGGGTGGAAAATTCAATTCTTAGGTTGAAAATTCGTTTTTTCTATTGCACATAAATTTTTTCAATGAAAATTTAATTATTCCATATTTGGTTTTTAATTATTTTCTTTTTGTTTCAAAATTCAACTATTTGGTTGAAAATTTATGTGATTTGTTGAAAATTCATCTTTTTTGGTAGAAAATTAATCTTCTTGATTTAAAAAGCAACCCTTGTTGACAATTTGCCTTTTTGATTGGAAAATTAATTTCTTTTTGTAAAGTTTCGTCTTCTTCGGTTTAATTCAACTGGTTTTAATTTAAACTAATAATTTTATTTGTTTGAATTATCACCTATTACATTTTTGGTGGAAAATTTATCTTTTTAGGTTGAAAATTGAACCTAATTCGAATGATTTTAATTTAAAGTAAATTTTTTTTGGTTGAATCATCACCTATTATTTTTTTTGTTTGAAAATTTATCTTTTTAGGTTGAAATTTAACTAAAATTTAAATTTAACTCTTTGGTTAGAAAATGCAATTCATTTCGATAAAAACAGCTCTTGGTACTATTCGTACTGAAATTTTGGTAAGCATATATACGGCCCTTTTGAAATGGGATGTTCTGTTTGTAACGGGGAACCAGGGGTCAATCCAACTCATAATCTTCTGATTCGTGACCCACCGTTCTCCAGATACATGGCACCCCCGAGCTACTTTTGAAGCAGATTGTACTTTCTATTGTTCTTACGCCACAAGTAACGATATTTTTTTCTTCTGAAGAAAGACAAAGATAAGAGAGAGATACAAAACAGATGCAGTATTGTAAGTTGAAAAATTTTTTTTTTTTTCTAAAAGCAGCAAACCCCATTTGGCTGAAGGACACATTGTATCCCAGAACAATGCTCTTGAAGTCTGTATTATTCCAAGAGATTCAATTTTTTCATTTTCAAAAAAAAATTGCTTTTTTCAAAAAAGAGGGTAAATTATTGCAATATTATAGTAATTCTTTAGGGGCCTTGCATAAATTATGTAGTTTTTTCTGAAATTTTGAACCAGGTACCCCCCACCCCCTTTATTATGGTTCGTAAGTTTTTGACCCCCCCCCCCCCTATCTTACGTAATTTTTAGGGACTCAATTTTTTCGTGAATTTAGTCATTAATATTTTTTATATGAATTAAAAAAGTAGTTCATCTCTCAACCATGTAGTTCAATTTTCAATCAAAAAAGATGAATTCTCAAGAAAAAATGTAATAGCTGATATTGCAACCTCGAAAAGATTTTCATTTTAAATTGAAAAAGTTGAAATCAAGCAAAAAAGATGAAACTTTTACCAAAAGAGATAAATTTTTTAATCAAAAAGGCAAATTTTCAACAAGAGTTGCCTTTTCAACCAAGAAGATTAGTTTTCTACCAAAAAAAGACTAATTTTCAACCAAATAGTTGATTTTTGAAACAAAAAGGAAATAATTAATAACCAAATATGGAATAATTAAATTTTCATAGAAAAAATGTATTTGCAATAGAAAAAACGAATTTTCAACCAAATAATTGAATTTTCCACCAAAGAGTTGAATTTTCAGTTTAAAATTGTTTTTTAACAGAAGAAAACTAAAATTTTTTAGTTTAGTTTAAGCTTAAACCAAAGAGATGAATTTTCCACTAAAATTAAGAATCTTTAACAAAAAAAATGAATTTTTAAGAAAGCATTTCAACATTCCACCAAAGAGTTAAATTTTCAAACTAGAAAGATAAATTTTCAACAAAATATGTAATAGGTGAAAATTCAACCAAATAAAATTTACTTTAAATTAAAACCAGTTGAATTAAACCAAAAAAGATGAGACTTTACCAAAAGAGGTGAATTTTCCAAACAAAAAGGCAAATTTTCAACAAAAGTTGCCTTCTCAACCAAAAAGACTAATTTTCTACAAAAAAAAATAATTTTTCAACCAAATAGTTGAATTTTGAAACAAAAAATATTAATTATCAACCAAACATGGAATAGTTAAATTTTCATTGAAAAAGTTTGTTTGCAAAAAAAAGAATTTTCTACAAAATGATTGAATTTTCAAGACAGAAAGGCCAATTTTCTACATAAGAGTTGAATTGACAGTTTAAAAATTGTTTTCTAACAAACAAAAAGACTAAATTTGTTCAAAGTAGTTTAATTTGACCAAAGAGATGATTTTTCCACTAAAATTATAAATCTTTAACAAAAAAATTAATTTTTAAGAAAGCATTTCAACTTTCAACCAAAGGGTTATATTTTCAACCTAAAAAGATACATTTTCAACCAAAAATGTAATAGGTTATAATTCAAACAAATAAAATTATTACTCTAGATTAAAACCAGTTAAGTTAAACCAAAAAAGATGAGTATTCAACAAATTACATAAATTTTCAACCAAATAGTTGACTTTTCAAACAAAAAGAAAATAATTGATAACCAAACATGGAATAATAAAAATTTTCATTGAAAAAATGTATTTGCAATAGAAAAAACGAATTTTCAACCAAAGAATTGAATTTTCCACCAAAGAGTTCAATTTTCAGTTTAAAATTGTTTTTCAACAAAAGAAAACTGAATTTTTTCAAGTTAGTTTAATTTTTAACCAAAGAGTTGAATTTTCCACTAAAATTAAGAATCTTTAACAAACAAATTAATTTTGAGAAAGCATTTCAACATTCCACCAAAGAGTTAAATTTTCAACCTAAAGAGATAAATTTTCAACAAAAAATGTAATAGGTGATACTTCAAACAAATAAAATTATTACTTTAAATTAAAACCAGTCAAATTAAACAAAAAAATATGGAACTTTACAAAAATAAATGAATTTTTCAATCAAAAAGGCAAATTTTCAACAAGAGTTGCCTTTTCAACCAAGAAGATTAATTTTCTACTAAAAAAGACTAATTTTCTACAAAATAAATAATTTTTCAACCGAATTGTTGAATTTTGAAACAATAAGTTATTAATTATCAACCAAACATGGAATAGTTAAATTTTTATTGAAAAAATTAATTTGCAATGAAAAAATGAATTTTCTACAAAACAGTTGAATTTTTTACAAAATAATTGAATTTTCAAGACAAAATCAAATTTTCTACACAAATGTTGAATTTTCAACCAAAGAATTGAATTTTCCACCAAAGAGTAGCATTTTCAGTTTTAAAATTCTTTTTTAACAAACAAACAAATTAAATTTTTTGAAAGTAGTTTACTTTCTAACCAAAAAGATGAATTTTCCACTAAAATTATGAATCTTTAACAAAAAAATTAATTTTTAAGAAAGCAATTCAACTTTCAAACAAAGGGTTAAACTTTCAACCTAAAAAGATAAATTTTCAACCAAAAATGTAATAGGTGATAATTCAAACAAATAAAATTATTACTTTAAATTAAAACCAGTTAAATTAAACCAAAAAACATTAGTTTTCTACCAAAAAAGATGAATTTTCAAGAAATTACATAAATTTTCAACCAAATAGTTGATTTTCGGAACAAAAAGAAAATAATTACTAACCAAATTTGTAATAATTAAATTTTCATAGAAAAAATTTATTTGCAAAAGAAAAAACGAATTTTCAACCAAAGAGAGTTTAAAATTGTTTTTTAACAAAAGAAAACTAAATTGTTTCAAGTTAGTTCAGTTTTTAATCAAAGAGATCAATTTTACACTAAAATTAAGAATCTTTAACAAAAAAATGAATTTTTAAGAAAACATTTCAACTTTCAACCAAAAAGTTAAATTTTCAACCTAAAAAGATAAACTTTCAACAAAAAATGTAATAGGTGATAATTAGCCAAAAATAATTTACTTTAAATTAAGATTAGTTGAATTCAACCAAAAAAAGTGAATTTTCAAGAAAATACTTGAATCCTCAAATAAAGCGGATTAAATTTCAATCAAACCGTTGAATTTTCATTTAAGAAATTGATTTTGTACCAAAAAAGACGAATTTTTAACAACTTACATAAATTTTCTACCATCTCAATAAAAATCTTAGAAAACATTTTCAGCTCAATAAATAAAATATAAAATATAAAATTTCCTTCCTTCCAACTGAATAAAAATGTTAAATATAAAAAAATTTCTGTTCCAGTTCAGAAAAAAATGAAAATAAAAAAATTTTCAATAAAAATGTGAAAAAGAAAAAAATGGCCTCTTCCGATTTAGAAAAAACTGAAAACCATTTCTAATATAAAATTTCCCTCTTCCAATTCAGAAAAAAAAAATCTTTTCTTAAACTTAATCAAAATGTGGAAAATATAAAAATTACCAGTCTGTAACTCAATAAAAATATAAAATACAAAAGAAAATGCTTCAAAAGCTTCCACATTCATTTTCAAAAATTTAGAAAATCGATTAAAATGTTTGGAAATTTTTCGCAATTGAATGGTGAAAATTATAAGTGAAATTTTAATGGATTTCGACAGTTGCGGTTTCATGGATGTAAATGTAGCAGAATGGAGGAATTTTAATTAAATATTTCGATAAATATCTACCTAATTACAATTAAGAATAAAAATGGAATGAAATTGAAATAAATATTTTAATAGATTGAAATGACATACCTTGCTGGAAATAGTTGGCTTTACGTAAAAAGACACAAACTAATGCCATAAGCTGGAGCTGAGAAAGCCTCTGTCGCGTCGAAGGCGGAAGAGGAAGAAGATCACGTAGATTCGCGATTTCTGCGTTTATCAGGTCCCTTCGTAATTTGCTCGCACCTTTCGTCGACTTGCTCGCATCTATCCTTCAAGCACACGTCAATATTATCACTCGCTACGATACTGGATCATATTTATAATTTATAAATAATATACAAAAATTGTCATTTTAATGAATTTACATATTTGGGACCGTCCATAAACTACTTTACGAATTTTGGGATATTTCCCCATAGATTTTTTAAGGAAAATACGGGGAAAATAAGGAAATAAATCATTTTATTTTATTATATTATATTCTGCTATATTCTGTTCTATTCTATTTTAACCGATTCTATTCTGCCCTATCCTATCCTATTCTGTTCTGTTCTAATATATTCTTATCCTACCCTATGCTGTTCTGTTCTAATCTATTCTATTCTATTCTATCATATTCTGTTCTATTCTGTCCTAATCTATTCTATTCTATTCTATCCTATTCTGTTCTGTTATAATCTAATCTATTCCATTCTACCGTATCCTATTACGTCATGTTCTGTTCTAATCTATTCTGTTCTATTCTATCCTATATTATCCTATCTCATTCTGTTCTAATCTATTCTATTCTGTTATAATCTGTGGCGACCTATAATTCAAAATGTGTTTCGTTTTATTTAGAATATTTTCTCCCGGAGTTGTCGAGACTAAACTATTTTATCATATTCTATCATATCCTATGTTATCATATTCTATCATATCCTATGTTATCCTATCCTATCATGTTCTGTTCTTTTCTAATCTATTCTAATCTATTCTAATCTATTCTAGTTTATCCTATCCAATCCTATTCTGTTCTAATCTATTGCATTCTAGTCTATCCCATCCTGTTCTGTTCTTTTCAAATCTAATCCTATCCTATCCTATGATGTTCTCTTCTATCCTAATCTATTATATTCTGTTCTAATATATTCTATTTTATCCTATTCTGTTCCAATCTATTCTATTATATTCCA
>CAKNYM010052483.1:434663-446759 GCA_932195095.1 Andricus curvator | reverse complement strand
CCCCCCCCCCCCAGACACACACACACCCCGTGGATCTTCCTGGATTCCTCACGACTGGCACATCGTCTCCATCACCCTCCCCACCATTGGACCACCCATCACACTCGCTGGCCCCAGTAGCATTTTCTCGAATCCAAGGTACGCGATATCTCCCCACCCCCAGGTACATCTCAAGCTAAAAAATCCCAATACTCATACGGCTGGAATAAGACGCGAGCTTCCAATCTAAATAGTAATAGCAATAAACCTTCACTTTAATTTTGAAATTACTTTGCTTTTCCTTTTATAAATAAGTTTCCCTTTCCCATTTAATTTAATAACTTTTGAATCAGTCTCAACCCACAGACTGACCTCAAGAAGACGTTTCTCGTTTACAACTGTTTACTGGATGCCACCGGCTATAATTATTGTTTTTTTACTTGAGTTTATTTACTTTCTTCTATAAATATTTATTTTTTTGGGGAATTTTTAGCTCTATTTTGTCAAATTTTTGTTTTCTCTTCTTCTGATTTATATGGACAATGGAGGTGTGCAGTTCGTCAGTTTAAATCAACGCAAATTGGTAACTTTCTGGCCCCGCTTGGAAGACTGAATTTTTCGAAATTGAGTTTAATTCAAGAAGAAATTTAAGCTTCGTAGCTTTTATCGAATCTAAGATTTCTCAAGATCGACATTATTTATTCGGTTTTAGAAGTAAATCCATCTGAAATATTCGAATCGACAGTTTAAATTTTGCCAATTCGAATAGCGTTACAGATGGATTTAATTTCAAACCTAATTGAATAATTTCAATTTCGAGAAATCTTAGATTCGGAGAGAGCTTAAAAGCTTTAATTTATTCTTCAATTAAATTCAATTTTTAAAAATTCAACCTCCTAAGTGTGACCAAAAAGGTACCAATTTGCAATGAGAATTCGAACTGATAAACTTCACATCTCTAATGGACAAATAAATTGGCAAATATTAAGAATTCGAGAGTGAACTTGATTAATTTCAATATATTCTAGAATCATTTTCAAGAAAATATGGTGAGCTTCATATTTCTATCTTATAAAATATGAAGATGAAAGACTTTATAATTAATACAAATTTAAAATGGACACTGTCAGAATGACATTTGGCATGTATCAGAGATAAATTTCCCTATCATTATTCGCAGTTATACGATTTTAATTATAGAAAATCATCATGTAGAAAACGGTTATAGGATAATCAGTATTAGAATAAATAATAAGAAAAATATTGACAAAATTAGTGCGAAAATTAGAGAAACCTTCAAATAACTTTAAATTCCTTAAAATCTTTGAAATACTAAAAATCCCTAGAATTTAATTTAATTTTTATTTTCCAAAATTGTCTCGAAATCTCTTCTAATTCCTTGAAAATCGTGAAATCTTTTAAAACACGATTAAAAACTTCCGAATTACTTTAAATGTTTTATAAATCACATAAAATTACCTAAAATACGTTTAAATCCATTGACGTATTTGAAATCTTTTAACTCTTTTCAAATTCTGTAATTTGTTTGTGGTTTCTCTATTTTTTGCATCAATTTTTTCAATATTTTAACATTAATTACTTACAATGATTATCTAAAGGTAACAGAGAAGTGATCGAAAGAAAAGCTGGGAAAGTGAGGGGAATTGAGGAGAATTTAGGGGAAGTAATTGATGGGGACGAAGATTAGTGAAGGGAGGGAGCGTGAGAGGATTTAGGGAAAGTATGCGATGGTTAAGGACGGGGAAAAAAGAGAAAGTCTGGGGAGGGGTAGTAGGGAGGCGAGGGTGAGTAAGGGAAGGTAAGTGAGTGTGAGGGAAGTAGGGAAGCTGGTGTGGGGAGAGAAATTAAAAAAAGAGAAGTTAGGTATGGGAAGGAAGTGGAGAAAGTGTGGAAAGAGGAAGTAAAGGATGGAGAACTGGGGAATTGAGGAACGGAAAAGTAGGTGTAGTGAGGGGAGAAAAAATAGTTTTGGAAAATTAGGGGAAGCGAGGAGAAGGAAAGCAGGAGAAGTGATGGGTGGTAAGTAATGGACGAGTGGAGGGGACTGGACAATATAGTAGGGGAAGCGAGGGTAGTGAAAGTAGAGGAAGTTTGTAATGAGAAAGGAAGGAGAAGGAAGTGGAAGTCAGAGGAACGGTAGAAGGCAGGCGAGGGTAACTAAGGAAAGGTAAGTGAGTCGTAGGGAAGTAGGGAAGCTAGTGGGGCGAGAGAAATTAGAAAAGAAGTTAGGTATGGGACGGAAGTAGGGAAAGTGTGGAAAAAGCAAGTAGAGGCTGAAGAGCTGCGGAATTGAGGAAAGGAAAAGTAGGTGTAGTGAGAAAAGGAAACATAATTTAGGAAAAGTAGGGAAAGTGATGGAAGGCAAGTAAGGGACGAGTGGAGGGGACTGGATAGGATGGTGGAAGAAGCAAGGTGAGTGAAAATAGGGGAAGGTGATGAGGAAGGACGGGGAATAAGAAGAAAATAAAGGGAGGGGTAATAGGGAGGCGAGTGTGAGAAGGGAAAGGTAAGTGAGTGGTGGGGAAGTAGAAAAGCTAGTGTGGAGAGACGAATTAGGAGAGGAGAAGTTAGTTTTGGGAAAGGAAGTAGGGAAATTGTGGAAAAGGGAAGCAGAGGATGGAGAACTGCGGAATTGAGGAAAGGAAAAGTAGATGTAGTGAGGGGAGAAAAAAATAGTTCAGGGACAGTAGGGGAATCGTTGGGAAGGGATAGAAGAGAAGTAAGGGACAAGTGGAGGGTAGTGGAGAGGATGATAAAATATGATCAGATAGGACAGTATCTGATTTATTTTGACTAATTTTTACAAATTCTTTCCAGTTGTGACCGAACCACCTAATGGTCTAAAATTAAACTTGAGGAATACTTACTTTAAAATGAGACCTCAAACCTTGGACGCTTGCAGACATCCAGTTTATAAAAACCTGGTTTATGTTCTTGCATTTTATCATGCAGTGGTACAAGTAAGTTTAAACTATTTTTTAAGGGAAACCTTTTCACATCGGTTCATCTAATCCTTTTTTTCCTCATCACAGGAAAGAAGAAAATACGGAAAGATTGGTTGGAATATAAATTACGATTTTAATGAATCTGACTTTAATGTCTCTACTATGATCCTTGATACGTACTTGACAAAAGCTTTAGCTATCGACCCAACCAGAATTCCTTGGAATAGTCTTAAATACCTGGTGGGAGAGGTACTTTCAAATGAATTTATAAAGTAGAAAAAGCTTTTCAGGACAATTTCAGGGTTTCTAGAGAATCCCAATTTTGAAATTCTCTCAATTATGTATTTTCTTTGACCGGTTTAAATTTTTTTCAGGTATAAAAACAACCATACAGTTAGGAGATCAATAATTTCAATTTTATAAATTTTTATCCGAAGCCTCTTACGTAAGAAAAATTTGTATTGCAAAACACTAAACCAAAACGGGATGAAATTGAACAAACTAGTTCATCTTTCAACCAAAGAAATGAATTTATAACAAGAATTATGCATTTTCAAACAAAAATATAAATTTTGAAACAAGAAGATTAATTTTCTATAAAATAAATCAATCTTTAACAAAATATAGGATTTTTTAAGAAAATAGTTACATTTTTAACCAAAAAAATAGATTTTTAACCAAAAACATGAATTTTTAACTAAATAGTTGAATTTTCGACCAAAAAGAGAAATTTTCAACTAAGAAAATTAGTTTTCTACCAAACAAGACGAACTTTCAATTAAAAAAGACAAATTTTCAACCAAAAATGGAATGGTTATATTTTCAGTTAAAAAAAATTAAGTTTGAACAGCATAAAACTTATTTTTAACAAACTAGTTAAATCTTAATTTGAGCAAAGAAATGAATCTCTGAGCAAAAAAAAATTAATTTTCAAACCAATAAGAGGAATTTTCAACAAAAGACTTAAATTTTTAATCAACAAAGTTTTTTCGATAAATAACAGAAAAAAATTTTTATACATAATGTTAAATTTCTAAACCAGAATGACAAACTTTTTACAAAAAAGTTGCATTTTTAACAAAAAACGCAATTTTTTATCGAAATAAAACTACTGAACACGATTCATTTTCAAGCAA
Source organism: Andricus curvator (assembly GCA_932195095.1). NCBI lineage: Eukaryota > Metazoa > Arthropoda > Insecta > Hymenoptera > Cynipidae > Andricus > Andricus curvator. Next base: position 442,678 of record CAKNYM010052483.1, on the reverse strand, counting down.
AAATTAAATAGTTACATATTTAGTTTAAAAAATTAATTTTTAAGAAAAACAAAACGAATTTTGAACAAAATAGTTAATTTTTCAACGAAGAAATAAATTTTTAACAAAAATGACGAAACTTTAATCAAAACAAAAATAAATTTGTAACCAAATCAACCAAATAGTTGACTTTTTAACCAAAAAGATTAATTTTCTATAAAAATGAAAAATTTTCAACAAAATACATGAATTTTTAATACAAAATGATGAATTTTAACCCAAAGATAGAAAAGTCAAATTTTTTGGTAGAAAAAATAAAATTTTGATAAAAAAATACTATTTTTCAACAAAATAATTAAATTTTTAACCAAAAAAATTAATTTTCAACCAAAAAGATAAATTTTGAACAAAAAAAAACTGGATTTTTAACTAAATTGTTGAATTTTTGACCAAAAGTATGAATTATCAAAAAAAATTAGTTTTCTACCAAAATAGACGAATAAATAATATATATAATGGTATATATATATATATATAATAATAATAATAAATAAATAGACGAAAAAAATAAATTATCAACCAAAAATAGAATATTAAATATTATTATTAAATAGAATGTTTGGAGTTAAAACAAATAATTTTTAACAACAAAAAAACTAATTTTCAATAAATTAGTTGAATCTTCCACCAAAGAAATGATTTTTTAACCAAAAGTATATATTTCAAACCAAGAAAATTAGTTTTCTTTCAAAAAAGATGAAATTTTAACAAAATACATGAATTTTCAAAAAAATAATTCAATTTTTAACCAAAACAATGAATTTTCAACCAAAGAGATAAATTTTCGATCAAGAAAAATAATTATTTATCAAAAAAGATAAATTTGTCACAAAATAGATGAATTTTCAACAAGAAATGATGAATTTTAACCCAAAATAGAAGAGTTAAATTTGTCGGTTGAAAAAAATAAAATTTCGATAAAAAAGACTAATTTTCAACAAAATAATTAAATGTTTAACCAGAAAAATGAATTTTCAACCAAAAAGATAAATTTAAAAAAAAAACTGAAATTTTAACTAAATAGTTGAATTTTCGACCAAAAGGATGAGTTATCGAAAAAGATAGTTTTCTACCAAATGGACGAATTATCAACTAAAAAGAGATAAGTTATCAACCAAAAATAGAATAATAAATATTATTGTTAAATAGAATGTTTGGAGTTAGAACAAATAATTTTTAACAACAACAAAACTGATTTTCAACAAATTAGTTCAATCTTCCAACAAATAAATGATTTTTTAACCAAAAACATATATTTCAAACCAAGAAGATTAGTTTTCTTCCAAAAAAGAAGAATTTTTAACAAACTACATAAATTTTCAAAAAAATAATTCAATTTTTAGCCAAAGCAATGAATTTTCAACCAGAGATAAATTTTTATTGAAGAAGATTAATTATTTATCAGAAAAGATAAATTTTTAATAAAATACATGAATGATTTTTCAAGAAAATAGTTAAATTTTTAACCCAATACAATATTTTTAGAATTTTTAACCCAATAGTGGAATTTTCGACAAAATAGTTTAATTCTCAACGTAAAAAAGGTTCCTCTAACTGAACTAATCAATCATTATCCAAAAAAATTAATTTTTTTGCTAAGTAATTTTACTTTCAAATAAGTAGTTGAATTTGTAACCAAGAATTTTTAAACCTAAAAGAGGAATTTTCAGAAAAAAGTTGAATTTTCAAATCGAAAATATAAATTTAAAACAAAAGCGTTCATTTTCAACCAAAAAGAAATACTTTTTAACAAAATTGTTCAATTTTCAACAAAATAATAAAATTTTAAACCACAAGGTGAATTCTCAAGCAAAAAAATTATAAAATTAAAAACTTACAAAATTACCCTAAGTTTATAAAATCTTGTACGGATTTTGTGAGAGGAGAAGGTCAGAGAAAATCTAGCGAATGCTCAAATTTGGGAAGGGGGGTTGAAAATTTGAGAAAAAAAAACTCACGTAATTTGTGGATGACAACTAAGCTTCAACTTTAGATTATCGAAAATTCCCTGACTTTTTCAGGATTTCCCTGAAATTAAATAATTTAATGTTAATGTTTTTTGTCTACTGGCTCAAAATCGATTTTGTTTTGAATATTGATTTTTATTTCTAAGTTGTGAAAAAATTGTTCTCTAGCTCCGCTGGGATCCGAACCCAGGTCTTTCAGATTGCCGGTCTGATGCTCTTACCCACTAAGGGACGGAGATGTGAGATCAATTTCTTCACAACCCCTACAAGTTGAATTACGACGTAATTCCTCATACTTGTAAGATTAATTTCTCGAAGAACAAAATTATAAATTTTTCAAGTTATGGTTGTCGACCAGATAAATGTAAAACATAATTGTATGTTAATTTTTTTTGTCTACTGGCATAAATCAATTTTTTTTAGAATACTGATTTTTATTTCTACTTTTAATTAAGATTTGTCTGAAAAAAAGATCTTCTTTCGCTCCGCTGGGATTCGAACCACAGAACTTTTGTTTTCCGGTCAGGTGCTTTCCCATTAAGCTACTAGAGAGATCGAGAGAAGAAACATTACTTCAGAAGATATACGCATTATTATGCTAGATGTTACAAATCAAATTTTTGAAGGAATCTTTATTATCATTAGAGAATTACAAAAATTCTTAACGCCTTTTCAGACTAGATGGAGCTATGAATTGATTTATTTGTTTAATTAACGTTAAAAATTTCTGTTATTCTCTAATGATAATACAGATTTCTTTAAAAATTTGATTTGTAACATCTAGCATAATAATGCGTATATTTTCTGAAATAAAGTTTCTTCTCTCGATCTGTCTAGTAGCTTAATGGGAAAAGCACCTGACCGGAAATCAGATGTTCTGTGGTTCGAATCCCAGCGGAGCAAAAGGAGATCTTTTTTCCAGAAAAAAAAATTATTTAAAATAATTTTTAATTCATAGCTCCATCTAGTCTGAAAAGACGTTAAAAATTTCTGTTATTCTCTAATGATAATACAGATTCCTTTTAAAAAAATGTACTTCTAAGTTCTGAAAAAATTTCTCTCTAGCTCCGCTGGGATCCGAACCCAGGTCTTTCAGATTTTTCTTTCTTTTTCTTTTCCTGACATTCCTTCACTTTCTCTGACCAGTTTTAAATTTCCTGACTTTCCACAATTCCTTGACCTGTAGCAACCCTGAAATTGTCGAGAAAATTGTTTATAAAATATTTTATTTTTATTCAGGTAATGTACGGTGGTCGAGTGATCGATTCATATGATCGGCGCGTTTCGCAAACATACATGGAAGAATACTTCGGAGACTTTCTGTTTGATAGCTTTCAACCTTTTCACTTTTATCACGATGATCATGTCGACTATGTGATTCCACCAGAAGGTGATCGTGATTTTTATATGGAATTCATTGAGGGATTGCCACTCATAAACTCACCAGGAGTTTTTGGACTTCATCCAAATGCTGAAATCGGATATTACACCCAAGCTACTAAGGAAATGTGGATGAATTTGGTAGAACTTCAACCCCAAACAGGTAAATATTTATCAATTTTTTTATTTTATTTATTTATCAATACATGCAAAAACTTGCAAATTCTGGTGAATATGTCTATAATTTCTAACTTGATTCTTTTTTGTACTAAGCCTATCTGGACTCTGCGAGTGAGTAACTTGAAATAAAATAAATTTTTAATATTCATTCAACAGGGTGGCCGCAGGTCAGGGAAAACCTGAATATCAGGTAAAAGTCAGGGATTTAAAAAAAAAGTTCTCCTGCTCCACACCCCTCATTTACCCTCACTCCACTTCCCTACTTCCCCTCATTTCTCAGCCCTTCACTTTCACTCCTTATTTCCCCTACCCCCTTCTCCTCACTTTTCCTACGTTACCCTTCTCTTATTTTCTCCCCTCCCCTCAGTTTCCACCGTTTTCTCTCACTTCTTCTGCTCCCAACCCCTTATTTCCCTTCAATTCCCCTCACTTCCACTCCACTAATTTCCCAACTTACCTTTACCGCACTTCCCTCATTTCCCTTACCTTCACTTCCACTAAGTTTCTCTACCATCAATCATCCTAATTGTCACTATCTCATTTTCAATCGTTTCCCCTCACAGCCCCCGCTTCTTACCACTACCTTTATTTCAAGTCACCTCACTTTCCCTACCTTTACTACCATTTAACTAAATATCCCTACTTTCCCTCGGAGCACTTCCGATACTTCCCCTTTCATCACTTCCCCTTACTTCCTCTACGTTTTTATCGCTTCTTTCCCCTACTTTCACTCCCTTCATGTTCCATTGTTTGACCTGACTTCGCCTGCGCCCCAACCCTCATTTCCTTTTAATTTTCCTCACTTCCACTCATCTAATTTTCCATACTTACCTTTACCGCACTTCCCCTACTTCCCTTGCCCTCACTTCCACTACGTTTCCCTCCCAAAATTCTCCCTTCTTCTCATCATTTCAACATATTATGTTCTATCATTTCCCATTACTTTCCCTGCTTCTTACCACTACCTTTACTTCAATTCACCTCACTTTCCCTACCTGTACTACCTTATAACTAAGTTTCTCTACTTTCCCTCGCAGCAGTTCCGATACTTCCCTTTTCATCACTTCCCTTCACTTCCCCTACGGTTATCTTTCCTTATTTCCCCTTCTTGTACTCCCCTCATGTTCCATTGTTTGTCTTTACTTCGCCTGCTCCCCAAACCGCATTTTCTTTCAATTTCCCTTACTTCCACTTCCCTAATTTCCCCTCATTTCCTTCACCGCACTTTCCCTACTTCCCTTACCTTCACTTTCACGACGTTTCCCTTTCATCATTCACCCTATATCTCACTATCTCCCTTCCCATCGGTTGCCCTCACTTTCCATGTTTTCAAACCCTACCTTTACTTCAATTTCCCTCACTTCCCCTACCTTTACTAAGATTTGACTAAGTTTCCCTACTTTCCCTCGCAACACTTCCGATACTTCCCTTTTCATCACTTCCCTTTACTTCCTCTACGTTTCTCTCCACTTATTTTTCCTACTTCCACTCCCTTCATGTTCCACTGTTTCACCTTACTTCGCCTGCGCCCCAACCCTCATTTCCCTTTAATTTCCCTCACTGATACTCCTCTCATTTTGCATACTTACCTTTACGGCACCTCCCCTACTTCCCTTACCCTCACTTCCACTACGTTTCCCTCCCAACATTCTCCCTACTTCTCACCATCTCATTTCCTATAATTTTCCCTTAATTCTCCTGCTTCTTACACCACCTTTACTTCAATTTGCCGCACTTTCCCTACCTTTACTACTATTTAACTAAAATTCCCTACTTTCCCGTACAACACTTCCCCTACTTCCCCTTCCATCACTTCCCCTTACTTCCCCTGCTCACCATCTATCATTTCCCCTCAATTTCCCTCCCTTTTTTCCTACCCCTAATTTCCCCTATATATGCGCCCCTCACTTTCGCTAATACTCCTCCACAAATTTTCCTTACTTTCCCTTCCTTGATTTCGCCTTACTTCCCCTACTACCCCTCCCATAATTTCCCCTAACTTCTCCTGGGAAGAAAGTACGACGGATGGACGGACGCACAGTGGTCCAGAAATAGATTTTTGCGGACAAATTTGTCCACAGGGCACATTTTTAACCAATTTAAAATTTTTTTCAGAAATACTCTGCATTGAATTCCTCACAAAGATATGGAAGCTCACTTTTTTGTGTTTAACAATACTTTTAGAAATACAGCGGCGAAATTGTTCATTTTAACGATATCATTTTTTATTATTATTGTATATAATTATTATAAACAATTTATTCAAGCAAATTCAGCAGTATATCAGTTTGTTCCAGAATAAAAAAAAATTGTCTTAAATTCGTTGTAATTTATTATTAGAATGGTATAAATAACGAAAAATGGTCATAACTTGAAGATTTCTAAACAACTTATAAGTTATAAACAACTTTTCCACCTATTAGGTTTCATAGGCAGACCTTCCTTACGTTTGTGAGGAATTTATTTCAGAGTATTCTTTAAAAAAAGAATCTTAAACGGGTCCGTCCGTCGTACTTATTTTACAAGACGGAAATATCAAAAAAAGTATGGGACGGGAAGTAAGGGAAGTGCGGGTAAATGAGGAGAGGAATAGCCGCAAAAATTTGGGAAGGAGAATTAAGAGAAGTGAGAGTCGGAGAAGTAGGGGGAATTACGATAGGGGAAGTGAAGGGAGAGGAATAGAAGAGAAACGATGAGGGAGCAGGAGAGGTGAGGAGAAACGATAGGTAATTATAGGAGGGGAAGTAAGGCTGATTGGAGAAAATGGAGGGGTGGGGAGCAGGGGCAGTGAGTGAAAACGATGGAAAATGAGGAGAGTGAAAGCAGGGAAAATGAGGGAAGGGGAAAGTAGGGAAAGTAAGGGGAAATTAGGGGTGAGGAAGTAGGTGAAGTTATGGGAAATGGTGTGTGGGATCATTAGGAAAGCGAGGGGTAATGAGGGTGAGGTATTGAGGGGAAGTGAGGGGTAATAACGGGAGGGACAGTAGCGGAAATGATGAAAGGGAAAAGTTTGGGAAGTGATGGAAAAATTAGGGAAGGGTAAGTAATGGAATTCAGGGGAAAATAGGGGTGGGAATTAGGAGATGTGAGGGAAGTAAGGAATGGCGAACTAGGGGAAATTCGGCGGGGGGGGGGGGAATTTAGGGGGATTACGAGGAAATGAGAGGTGGGTTAGAGGGAAAGTGAGAGGAAACGATGGAAAATGCAATGTTATTCTCTAATGATAATACAGATTCCTTAAACAATGTAATAATACAATTTTATATTTTCGTCAGTTCTATTATGCACACAAATGGGACATTCTTTGCCACTGCCCTTCAGCTGAAACTGAGTTTTTAATTATGTGTGTGAATTTGGCAACATTCCTTCCTTCGAGTTTTTCAAATTACCCAATTGGCATTAAAGAAAAGCGACAAAAATTCTTTCGATGTTTTCGTGACACACCTATTTTTTAGAAAAAGATTCACCTTACATTTTTATGAATTTCATACAATTTTTCTGATTTCCCTTAAATTTCTATAAATTCACTCTAATTTGACTGGAATCAATGGAAGTTTTCGAATTTTAATTATTTTTAAAAATTCAGTCGGGTGTCCGTACGTCCGTCCGTCGTTATTTTTTCCCGGGAAAGGAAGTGAGGGTAAGCAAGGGAAAATGAGGGGGGGGGGAGTAATGGGAATTATTGTAGGGGAAATGAGAGGCAATGAGGGACGGGGAAGCAGGAGCAGTGAGGAGTCATGCTGGGAAATTAGGGGAGAAGCAGTATGGGAAAGTAGGGGAAATAAAGTGTGGGGAAATGAGGTGAGGGGAAATGAGGTGGAGTGATGGTGAATGAGTCACTTTTTTATTTTGAAGTGTTTCGTAGCCCTAAGCGGCAAACCTTATCGTTCGGGTTTCCGTCCGCTTGTCGTACATTTTCCCAGGATGGGAAGAAAGGGGAAGTTAGGAAAGGCAAATTAGTAGAAATTAGGGCAGAGGAATTAAGAGTGACGCAATCAGGGCAAGTGAGGGGAATCGATGGGAAATGAGGGGAATCGATTTGAAATGAGGGGATTGGGAGTGGGGAAAATGACGGAAGGGAAAAGTAGGAGAGAGTAAGAAGAAGAATTGAGGAGTAATTAGGGGTGGCAAGTACAGGAAGTGAGTGAAAGTGAAGGGAAGTAGGGAAAATGATTTGAAGCAAGGAAGGGAAGTGAAGGAATGTGAGGGGAGGGCTATAAGTGTAGTTCGGATGAGTAGGGAAGGGAAAGTTATAGCTGTGTAAGGGAAGTAGGGGAAGGGAAGTGTTGGCTAGGAAGGTGAGGAGAGGGATAAGTAGATGAGGAAGAAGTCGGGGAAGGGAGGAGTAGTGAAAGCTGAAGTGAGGAGAGGGGAAAATATGGTGAGTAGGCGTGTAGGGGAGTAGGGGTGTATGGGTGTAGGGGTGTAGGGGTGTAGGGGTGTAGGGGT
>CAKNYM010052483.1:420074-434653 GCA_932195095.1 Andricus curvator | reverse complement strand
GAGTAGGGGAGTAGGGGAGTAGGGGAGTAGGGGAGTAGGGGAGTAGGAAAAATGAAAAATTAGTCAGGGAAAAATCAGGGAAAAGTCAGGGAATTTTGAAAATGAATTTTTGTGGTCACCCTGATTTAAGATTCAAATGCATAATCAAAAGTTTTTTTACAGCTGTTAGTGCTACCGGAATTAGCAGAGATGAATTTATCGACAATGTGGCGAAAGAAATCCTAACAAAAATTCCTTCACCTTATGACATGATTAAAGTTAAGAGGAACTTTGGTCTGAATGTGACTCCTACTGCAATTGTACTCTTTCAAGAACTGGAAAGATTTAATACTTTAATCAACAGACTGACAACGACACTAACTCAATTAAGGAAGGTTAATATCGTATTCAAGTTTAAAGGGAATAGGGTCGTTGCAAAAAAATTCAATTTTTTTTAAGTTAAGCTTACAATATAAAAATAGATAACCATTTTGACTGTAAAAAAAAAAAATAATTTTTGTGAAGTCTATTTTTACGTGGTCAAAATCATTTCTTAGATCAGATATTTTCACGTCTAAAAATCACTAAAAAAAAAGCTAAATAATTTGGTACAAAAATCAACAATTTCTTCGAAAGTTGAACTACTTTGTTAAAAATTCATTTTTTTAGTTAAAGATTCACCATTTCAGTTAAAAATTAATTTTTTCAATTAAAAATTAAACTATTCTATTTTTTGTGGAGAAATTTCTTTTTTTGTTGATAATTCAACTATTTAGTTGAAAATTCATTATTTTCTTCAACATTCGTCTTTTTTGGTGGAAAATTAATTCTTTCAGTTGCAATTGTTTTTTTGCAATTGTTTGGTAAAAAACTAATTGTTTTAGTTCAGGATTGAACTGTTCTTAATTAAAAATTTAAATATTTTTTGGTTGAAAATTAAACTATTTGGTTGAAAATTAATATATATATATATATTTTTTAATTTGTCTTTTTGGGTCGAAGATTAATCTTCTCGGTTCAACATTTTATTTAACTGTTTGACTGAAAATTGATGTATTTTGTTGAAAATCCATATTTTTTGCTGGAAAATCAATTTTTAGTTCAAAAATACATCGGTTTAATAGAAAATTAATATTTTTAGGTTGAGGATTAAAGTGATTTGTTAAAAAAATCACCTTTTTAGGTTGAAAATTCAACTAGTTTCTTGAAATTTTTTTTCGATTCTTAAAAGTTAATTTTTTAATGTAAAATTTAACAATTTGGTTACAAATTCAACTGTTTGATTGAAAATTAAATTTTTGACTGAAAAATTCGACAATTTTGTAAAAAAAAAAACGACAACTCCTTGATAAAAAATTCAACTGTTTTGCAGAATATTTTTTTTTTCAATGAAAATTAATTTTTTCTAACGAAAATTTAACTTTTTTTTTGTTACAAAATTGATCTTTTCTAATTTCATAATCCAACTATTTGATTGAAAATTGATGTAATTTGTTGAAAATTCATCTTTTTTAACTGAAAATTTAAATATTTGATTGAAAATTGATAAATTTTGTTAAAAATTTGTCTTTTTTGGGTCGAAAATTAATCTTCTCTATTCAAAATTTAACTGTTTTGTTGAAAGTTGATGTATTTTGTTGAAAAATCATATTTTTTGTTAGAAAATCAATTTTTTTTTAAATACCTCTGTTTAATTGAAAATTAATCTTTTTAATTTGAGGATTCAAGTTGTTTGTTGAAAATTAATTTTTTTTTTGTTGAAAATTCAACTACTTTGTTCAAATTTTTTTTCGTTTCTTAAAAATGAATTTCTTTAATAGAAAATGTAACAATTTGGTTGAAAATTCAACTGTTTGATTGAAAATTAACTTTTTGGCTGAAAAATTCCACAATTTTGTGAAAAACTACAACTGTTTGATGAAAAATTTTTAATCAAGGATGGCATTTTTTTTAATAAACTTTGAACGTTACAATTTTAATTATTCTATTTAACAAATCGTTAATAAATGTAAGTGAAATTATTGAATGTTGATGCATGAATAACAATTGAACAATTATAAATTTAGAAAAAATTTGAGTTAGTTTGAGAGATATTTACAAGTTTTGAGAAAATCGGAACTTTATTGAAAACTGGAAATTATTTTGAAAAATAAAAAACTAAATTCAGATTTCTGAAGGTTTCGAAATAAAATTTTGAAGCTTTTCAAGGATCTTTAAAGGTTTTGAGAAAATAAAAAAAAATCTTAAGTTTTCTGTGAAAATTTAAAATGATTTTTTATTTTGAAAAATTAATTTTAAGAGAATATTTAAAAAGATTTAAAACAAACTTTTTTGATTAATAAATGACAATTAAACAATTATTAATTTAAAAAAAATTTGAGTTAGTTTAAGAGATATTTACAATTTTTAAGAAAATCCAAACCTAATTTAAAACTGGAAAATATTTTGAAAAATAAATAACTAAATTTAGATTTCTGAAGGTTTCGAAATAAAATTTTGAAGCTTTTCAATGATCTTCAAAGATTTTAAGAAAATAAAAAGACAGTCCTCAGTTTGCTGGGAAAATTTAAAATGATTTTTTATTTTGAAAAATTAATTTTAAGAGAATATTTAAAAAGATTGAAAACAACATTTTTTGATTAATAAATGACAATTGAACAATTATTAATTAAGAAAATAATCGAGCAAGTTTAAAATATATTTAAAAGTTTGAAAAAGATTCCAAAATAATTTAAAACGTGTAAATATTTCAAACAATTTAATACACATTGTAGATTTTTGAAGATTTCGAACACAAAATTTATAAGCTTTTTATGAAATTTAAAAGGTTTTAAATGAATGAAAAATGTGTATCAAAATTCGTAGACAAGCTAGCAATAATTTTTTCCTTTGAAAAATTAATTTTAAAAGAATATTTAATAAAATTTCCAAAATTGTGAAAAAAGAATCTTGATGATTTTAAGGTAGATTTTTTTTTACTTCTGCAGGATTTAAAAAAAATTTTAGGAAAAATTCGAGTTCCAAGATAATATTATTATTAGATTTCTGGAGATGATTTTAATTATTTTTTTTAACAAATGTTTAAGAAAATATTTAAAAAGACTTCAAAACAAATTTTAATTAAATTAATGTTTCTAGCTTAAAATTGCTTGGAATGATATAATTTTGAAATGTTATAAATTAAAAGTATAAAAGTTAAAATTTTGCAGTTCAAAGGCTTTTAATTAAAAAATTGAAAAAGTTGAAAAGTGTTCAAAGCTTCCATTTTATAGAGCGTTTGAATTAACATTTTTTTAAGCTTTAATTTCAAAATTCAAAAGTAGGTATTTCACTTTGAGTGTCTTAATTTTCGGTTCATTTTTTATAACTTCAAAAAAAATTTATGTTCTTTTTCGACCTAGAATGACAAATATTGAGAACATTGCAATTACATCATGTATACATGATCGCATCTTAATTTGTATACATGATGTGTACATGTACATGATCGCATCTTAATTTAAAATTATCTCATTGCAATATTTTAAATATTTTTTATCCTAGGTCGAAAAAGAACAACTTTTTGGCTGCAAAACATGTAAATTCCTGTAGATTCTTGTAATTGTAATTGTTTTTAAATTCTTGTAGAAAATTAAAACGACAATAAAATACAAAAATGTAGAGAAAACTACAAAAAAAGTACAAAATACGTCTCAATAACAGAAACAAGTTTTAATTTTTGTTGTAATTTATTGTATTTATTTATAGATTCCTGTAAAAATAGTTTTAGTTTTCTGTACTTTTTTGTAAAACTTTTTCCACCAGGGATTTTCTTCAAAATTCGTGTTCTTCAGCAAAAATTTATCTTCTTGATTGAAAATATATCTTTTTGTTAAAAATTCAACTGTTTTGTAGAATTTTTGTATTTTTGCCTTGAAAATTCAACATTTTTCATGAATTTATTTTCTTTATTTACTGAAAAATCGGTCTTGGCTTCTTCTTGGCAATCTCACTGATGAAACCAGTGACGGAATTTCACTGAGTGAGCCAGTGAAATCTCACTGATTTTAGTGACACGCTTCTGGCTGTTTCAACCAGCGAAATTTCACTGTTTCATTTTAAAAGAGCAATAAACTACAGAAATCCCATAAATAATTGTAGGCCATTGCTGGTGAGATAGGAATGGATGCAGTTCTCGAAGAAATTTCACTTTCTCTCTACAATGGAACACTGCCTAAAGAATGGTCAAAATTAGCACCAGCCACCAGGAAAAATCTAGCAGGTTGGATGGATCATTTCGAAAGACGAATCGTCCAATATACTAATTGGGTTAGTAAGAATCAAAATTCTTTGGTAGCGTCCATTAATTACGTGAGGCTGGAGGGGGGGGGGGGAGTTCAGGAAAATCTTACTAAGGAATCTGTATTATCATCAGAGGATAACAGAAATTTTAACGTATTTTCAGACTAGATGGAGATATGAATTAAAATTTATTCTAATTAATTTTTTTCTGAAAAAAGATCTTCACCTTTCGCTCCGCTGGGAATCGAACCACAGATCTTCCGATTGCCGGTCGGGTCCTTTCCTATTAGGCTAATAGAGAGATCGAGAGAAGAAACTTTTTTCAGAAAGTACACGCATTATTTTGCTAGGTGGTACAAATCAAATTTTGCAAGGAATCTGTATCATCAGAGAATAAGAGAGTTTTAATGTCTTTTCAGACTAGATGGAGATATGAATTAAAAATTATTTTAAATAATTTTTTTCTGAGTAAAGATCTTCTCCTTTCGCTCCGCTGGGAATCGAACCTCAGAACTTCCGATTGCCGGTCGGGTGCTTTCACATTAAGCTACTAGAGAGATCGAGAGAAGAAACTTTTTTCAGAAAATACACGCATTATTTTTCAAGGTGATACAAGTTCAATTTTTCAAGGAATCTGTATTATCATCAGAGAATAACAGAGTTTTTTAACGTCTTTTCAGACTAGATGGAGATATGAATTAAAAATTATTTTATTTAATTTTTTTCTGAAAAAAGATCTTCTCCTTTCAGAAGAAAATTAACTAAAATTCTTACTAATTCTTCCTTGGGGGGAGGGGTCCAAGGCATATCTAAAGTAAATTTCCTCTATCAAATTATTTAAAAAAATTCTTATTTAAACCTGTTTTCAGTATTGAAATTACTTTTCACACTTGTTTCAATTTTTGATTCTACATAGTATGAGAATAGTTTTAATAAAATTCTCTAGACGTTTTTTTTTCTTTTGAAACATTGAAATCTTTTCCCCTTTTTTATGAATTCTTATTCTGTTTTCCATAAAAAATTCCATTAAAAATTAAAATATTTGGTTAAAACTTCATTTCATTGGTTGAAGATTAGTTTTTTTTTTGAAAATTAATTTTTTTATTAAAAATTTTACCAAATTTGTTGTCGATTTTTTTTCTGGGCATTTAATCTTTTTGGTAGAAAATTTATTTTTTTGGTTAATTAATTCTGTATTTTGTAAAAAATTTATTTTATCTGCTTAAAAACTTATTTCTCTAACTGAAAATTGAACTATTCTATTTTTTGTTGAAAATTTATCTTTTTAGTTGAAAGTTCATCTATTTTGTTGAAAATTTGTATTTTTTGGTAGAAAATGAACTTTTTGGTAGAAAATTCAACAATTTGATTGAAAATTCTTTCAAAAATCAAAATATTTGGTTGAAAATTCATGTATTTTGTTTAAAATTATTCTTTTTTGGTAGAAAATTAATCTTTCTTGTTAAAATTTCATTTCTTTTGTTGAAAATTAATTTTTTATTGAAAATTAATTTTTTTAACTAACGATTTAACAATATTCTTTTTTTCTTGAAAAATTTTGTGATTGACATTTAATTATTTTGGTTGAAAATTCATCTGTTGGGTTGACAATTTAACTATTTTTTTGAAAATTTATTTTATTTCGTTAAAAATTTATTTTTCAAACTCAAAATTAAACGATTCTATTTTTCGTTGGAAATTTGTCTTTTTTTGTTAAAAATTCATCTATTTTTTTGAAAATTTGTATTTTCTTGATAGAAAATTCATCTTTTAAGTTAAAAACTCAACTTTTTCTTTCAACTTTTTTTATTTTAATTGAAGATGCATCATTTTACTTTAAAGTTTATTTCTTTTGTTAAAAATTTAACAAATTTGGTTGAAAACACGTTTTTTTTCTTGTTGAAAATGAATTTTTTTAGTTAAAAATTCACTTATTTTGTAGAAAACTTTTCTTTTTCAGACGAAAATTCAATTATTTTTTTGGAAAATGCATATTTTTGGGATGTAAATTCAACTTTTTTCAGAAAATCGTCTTTATGACTTGAAAGCTCAACATGTTGGATGAAATTTTTTTTCCTTATTGATTGAAAGACTTTTCGTCGTTAAAAATTCAACTCTCCTGTGGAATATTCGTATTTTTTAGTTGAATTTAACAGCTTTTTATTGAAAATTAAAAAAAAATTTTGTAGAAATATCGACTATTACACTTTTTGTTGAGAATTAATTTTTTGTCGAAGATTCATCAGTTTGGTTGAAAATGTAACAATTTTGTTGAAAATTCCCTCTTTATTGGTTGAAAATGAATTATTTTAATCAATTATTGAATTATTTTTAATTATTATTATTATAATTTATAGGATATTATTTTATTTTTTATTATCATTTATTATTATTTATTATTATTATTTATATTATTAATTATTTTAATTAATTTTAACTGAACTAACAGAGCCCAATAAGAAAATCCGACTTCTCTTGATTAAAATATTTATTTTTTTTAGTTGAAAAGTCTAACATTATATTTTTTGGTTTGAAATTCATCTCTTTTGTTTAAAAATTCGACTGTTTGCTTGAAAATTTAATTATTCTGTTGAAAATGCAACTATTTAAAAAAAATTATCTTCTTTGGTCGAAGATTCAACTACTTCGTTGAAAATTGAACTACTCTGTTAAAAATTAATTTTTTGGTTGAAAATTCATGTATTTTGTTGATAATTCATTTTTTTGTCGAAAATTAATCTTCTTGGTGAAAAAATAAACTTTTTAGTTTAAAAATTCAACTCTTTGATTGAGCGCTGAACTCTTTTCTTAAAAATCAATTTTTTTAAAGATTCATCATATTAGTTGAAAATTCATCTCTTTGGTCAATAATTGAACTATTTTGCTAAAAATTCATTTTTTTCGGTTGATAATTAAGTTTCTTCGCTGAAAATGTAACTATTCCATTTTTTGTTGAAAATTGATATTCTCTGATTGAAAAAAATTGAATTAAAAAAAAAATTTATCTGTTTTTGTTGAAATATTAACTTCTATCTGTTTTGTTAGAAATTCTAGCTATTTGTGAAAACTTAATTTTTTTGTTGAAGATTCATCCTTTAAGTTGAATATTCCATTATTTGGTCGCAAATTCATTTTTTTTTTTTGAAATTTCGTATCTTTGGGGTCGAAAATTCGTCTTTTTGGGACGAAAATTCTATAATTTTGTAGAAAATTAATCTATTAAAATGAACTATTTTGGTAAAAAATTGAACTTTTTGGTTTAAAATTAAACTATTTATGAATTTTTTATCTGAAAAAGTAGCCATCCCATTTTTGGTTGGAAATTGATCTTTTTCTGTTTAAAATTCAATTATTTAATTGAAAATTTAAGTACTTGGTTCAAAATTCATGTATTTTGATGATCGTTCATATCTTCAATAGAAAATTAATCTTCTTGGTCAATAACTAAACTTTTTGGTTGAAAATTAAACTCTTTGGTTGAATGTTGAACTCTTTTCTTGAAAATTGTTTTCTTATCATTCATCGTTTTAGTTGAAAATTCAACTCTGGCTGAATTTTTAACTTATTTGCTAAAAATTCGATTTTTCTCGGTTGAGAATGCAACTCTTCAATTTTTGATTGAAAACTGATCTATTTTTGGAAATTCATGAATTTTGTTAAAAATTCGTCTTTTTTGGTAAACAATTACTTTTTGTTCAAAAATGCAACTTTTTGGTTAAAAATAATCTGGTTTGGTTGAGGATTCAACTATTCTTTTAAAAATTCGTATTTTTTATTCCAATTCGACTGGTTCGTTTTTTTTATAAATTTTCTGTTTGAACCGAAAATTTAACGATTGCATTTTTGGTTAAAAATTTATCTTATTTAGTTGAAAATGCAACTTTTTTGTTGAAAATTTTTTTCTGTTTAAAAGTCAACTGTTTTCTTAAATATTAGACTTTTTTAGTTTAAAAACTTAACTCTTTTTTTGAAACTTCATTTTTTGTTTGTTGAATTCTTCTGCTTGGTAGAGGATTAAAATATTCAGTTAAAAACTCGTTTTTCTTTGTTGAATTCAACTGGTGGATGAGTCGTTTTTTTTTTTAAATGTAATTATTTTTTTTAACTGCGAATTTCACTGTTCCATTTTTGGTTAAAAATTAATTTTTCGTTTTTGAAAAATCACGTATTTTGTTGAAAAGTCGTCTTTTTCTGCCGAAAATTAAGATAAATCGTTTTTTTGTTGTGAAAAATTAGTTTTGTTAACTGCAAATTTCACAGTTCCATTTTTAATCAAAAATTCATTTTTTTAGTCGAACATTCACTTATTTTGTTGAAATTTCTTTTTTTTTGACGAAAATTAAGCTTCTTCGTTGAAAATTCATGATTTTGGTTGCAAATTCAACTACTTGGTTAAAAGTAATCTGCTTTGTAGGAAATTCAACAATTTTGATAAAAGTAATTTATTTGTTGAAAATTCATGTTTTTCGGGTAAAAATCTTTTATAGTTGAAAAGTAAACTACTTGGTCAAAAGATGAACTACTTTCAAAAATTCAGTTTTCTGGTTGAAGATTCTTGGTTTTAGTTAAAAATGGTTCGGTTTAAAATTGAACTATTTTCTTAAAAATTCTTTTTTTATTATTAAAAGACTAATTTTTCAAACTGAAAATTGAACTATTTCATTTTTGTTGAAAATTTGTCTTTCTTAGTTAAAAATTCATGTATTTTGTTGAAATTTCGTTTTTTTTTCAGTAGAAAAATAAGATTTTGTTAAAAAGTATCTTTTTTGGTCGAAAAGTTAATTGTTTTGTTGAAATTCACCTCCTTCAGTTAAAAATTTAACTCTTCTATTGAAAAATCGTTGTTTTTTTGTTGAAACTTGATTTTTAAACTAAAAATTTAACTATTGCAGTTACAAATTCATCTAAGTTGAAAATTGATGTTTTGAGTTGAAAATTTAACTACTTTGTTGAAAATTCAACTTTTTTGTTGAAAATTCATTTCCTGTTTAAAAGTCAACTGTTTTCTCAAACATTAGACTTTTTTAGTTTGAAAAATTAACTATTTTGATAAAAATTCATTTTCTGTTTGTTGAATTCAACTGGTGGATGAGTCGTTTTTTTTTGAAAAATTAGTTTTTTGAACTGCGAATTTCACTGTTCCATTTATGGTTAAAAATTAATTTTTTTTTAGTTGAAAATTCATTTGGTTAAAAGTTGAACTACTTTCAAAAACTCCGTTTTCTGGTTGAAGATTCTTGATTTTAGTTGAAAATGGTTTGGTTGAAAATTTAACTGTTTTCTTAAAAAATCGTTTTTTTTTTGGTTATAAAATAATTTTTAAACTGAAGATTGAACTATTTCATTTTTAATTTTGATGTTCAATTTTTTATTAACAACAAAAATAATAACTATTTCATTTTCGCTGAAAATTTTTCTTTCTTAGTTGAAAATTCATGTATTTGTTGAAATTTCGTTAATTTTTTTGGTATAAAAATAAGATTCTTTCTTGACATTTTATCTTTTTGGTTGCAGATGCATGTATTTGGTTGAAAATTCGTCTTTTTTTGTAGAAAATTAATCTTTTTGTTTAATTGGTTTAAAATTGGACTAATTTGTTAAAAATTGATTTATTCTTTGGAGATGCATCATTCCTTTGGTTAAGAGGAAAAAATTTTTGTTAACGTTTTTTTAAACAATTTTTTTTTTGAATTGAAAGTATGACAATTACATTTTTTACTTGGAAATTTATCCTTTTTAGTTGAAAATTCCAATTTTTGGTTCAAAATATATATTTTTCGGTAGAAAATTAATCTTCCTGGTAAATAATGATTTATTTTAGTTAAAAGTTGCACTATTCTTCTAAAATTAATCTGCTTTGTGAAAAATTAATGTTGTGGAGGTGGTATTTGGTGGAGCTGGTAGTGGATGTGATGATGGTGATAGTGGAGGTGGGATGTTGCAAGGGTGAGATGTTCTGGAGGTGGTATGTTGTGGAGGAGCTATGTTCTGGAGGTGGCATGTGGTGGAAACGGTGGTGGATGTGATGGTAGTGGAGGTGGTATGTGGTGGAGGTGGATGTGATGCTGGTGGTAGTGGAGGTGGTATGTAGTGGAGGTTGAATGTAGTTGAGGCGGGATGTAGTGAAGGTGGAATGTTGCGGAGGTTGGATGTTGTGGAGGTGGTATGTGGTGGATGTGATGGTGGTGGTAGTGGAGGTGGGATGTAGTGGTGGTGGTATGTTGCAGAGGTGGTATGTTGTGGAGGTGGCATGTGGTGGAGGTGGTGGTGGATGTGATTGTGGTGGTAATGGAGGTGGGATGTAGAGGAGGTGGAATGTAGTTGAGGTGGGATTTAGTGGAGGTGGAATGTATTTGAGGTGGGATGTAGTGGAGGTGGGATGTAGCGGAGGTGGGATGTTGTGGAGGTGGCATGTGGTGGTGGATGTGATGGTAGTGGAGGTGGTATGTGGTGAAAATTTGTCTTTCTCCGTTGAAAATTCGTGTATTTGTTGAAATTTCGTTAATTTTTTTGGTATAAAAGTAAGATTTTTTCTTGACATTTTATCTTTTTGATTGCAAATGCATGTATTCGGTTAAAAATTCGTCTTTTTTGTAGAAAGTTAATCTTTTTGTTTACTTGGTTTAAAATTGGACTAATTTTTTAAAAATTGATTCTTTCTTTGGAGATGCATCATTCCTATGGTTAACAGAAAAACTTTCTTGTTAACATTTTTTGAAACAATTTTTGTTTGAATTGAAAATATAACAATTGCATTTTTTGCTTGGAAATTTATCCTTTTTAATTAAAAATTCAAATTTCTGGTTGAAAATATACATCTTTCGGTAGAAAATTAATCTTCCTGGTAAATAATTATTTATTTTAGTTCAAAGTTGCACTATTTGGTCTAAAATTAATCTGCTTTGTGAAAAATTAATGTTGTGGAGGTGGTATGTGGTGGAGCTGGTGGTGGATGTGATGGTGGTGATAGTGGAGGTGGGATGTTGCAAGGGTGGGATGTTGTGGAGGTGGTATGTTGTGGAGGTGGCATGTGGTGGAGGTGGAATGTAGTTGAGGCGGGATGTAGTGGAGGTGGAATGTTACGGAGGTGGTATGTGGTGGATGTGATGGTGGTGGTAGTGGAGGTGGGATGTTGCAGAGGTGGTATGTTGTGGAGGTGGCATGTGGTGGAGGTGGTGGTGGATGTGATTGTGGTGGCAGTGGAGGTGGAATGTAGTTGAGGTGGGATGTAGTGGAGGTGGGATGTAGTGGAGGTGGGATGTAGTGGAGGTGGGATGTTGCGAAGGTGGGACGTTGTGGAGGTGGCATGTGGTGGTGGATGTGATGGTAGTGGAGGTGGTATGTGGTGAAAATTTGTCTTTCTCAGTTGAAAATTCATGTATTTGTTGAAATTTCGTTAATTTTTCTGGTATAAAAATAAGATTCTTTCTTTACGTTTTCTCTTTTTGGTTGCAGATGCATGTATTTGGTTAGAAATTCGTATTTTTTGTAGAAAATTAATCTTTTTGTTTACTTGGTTTAAAATTGGACTAATTTTATAAAAATTGATTTTTTCTTTGGAGATGCATCATTCCTTTGGTTAACAGAAAAATTTTCTCGTTGAAATTTTTTGAAACAAGTATTTTTTTCTAATTGAAAATATAACAATTGCATTTTTTGCTTGGAAATTTATCCTTTTTAGTTGAAAATTCAAATTTTTGGTTGAAAATATACATTTTTCGGTAGAAAATTTTTTCTCTGGTAAATAATTATTTATTTTAGTTAAAAGTTGCACTATTTGGTCTAGAATTAATCTGCTTTGTGAAGGATAAAAAAATTTTGTTACAAATTTAACTCTCTTATTGAAAAATCGTTGTGTTTTTGTTGAAACTTGATTTTTAAACTAAAAATTTAACTATTGCAGTTGAAGATTCATTCAAGTTGAAAAATCATGTTTTGAGTTGAAAATTTAACTATTTTGTATGAAAATTCGTTTTTTTCAAATTAAATTTTTTAACTAACAAAAATTCCTAAGTTCCTAAACTCCTATTTATGCAGAAAATTTATCATTTTTAGTTAAGAATTTAACTGTATGGTTGAAAATTTATCTTTTTGAATTGAAAATTCAATTACTTAGTTGAAAAATCATGTATTTTGTTTATTAATTTTTGAAATATGTTTAAATCTTTTCAAATCACTGGAAATCTTTCAAATCTTTTGAGATATTGTATACAGCGAAAATAATTTATATATTGAGTAAAAAATATAAAATCTTACTTAAAAAAAAGGCGAGGGGGGGGCACAAAAATCTTCAGAATCCTTACAGTAGGGGGAGGGGGTCTAAAATTTGAAAAATCAACCTTACGAAATTAATAGACGTTCCCTTTTGAATTTCGCAACAAAAAATTAATTTCCTAAAAAAAAATTTTTTAGGCTGGTTCTAATGAGCCGGTGGTAATTTGGCTATCGGGGTTGCATATACCGGAAACTTATTTAGCGGCACTGGTGCAAATGGCATGTCGAAAAAATAATTGGCCCTTGGATCGTTCTCGCACCTACACAGCAGTTTCGAAATATGCAAAAGCTGATGAAGTTGAGGAAAAACCTAATCAGGTAGGTCCACTTTTTTTTACAAAAAAAAATGTATACCTTTTTCAGGGTAGCCATTTTAATTGAGGAAAAAATCCCGGGCATTTCTCGGTTTGCATAAAATTTTCACTGTCATTGAAATTCAAAATTTTTAACTCTTGTGGCTGAAAATTCTTTTATTTGAAATAATTAAAAATAATTAAAAATAATTTAAAAGAATTATTAGATAATTAAATCAAAATAATTTAAAAAATTTCCTTTGATTTTTAAACTTTTAAAATTAAAGCTCAATTTTTGTTTTTGTTCAAACGCTCAGATATTTTTATTTGTAAAATGGAAACTTTTAATACTTTTCAATTAACATTTTTTTAATTAAATGCCGTCAAACTGACAAATTAAAAATTTTAAACTTTGATAAATTGTACAGTTCAAAGATTTAAGAATATATAAATTTACGCTATGATTTTTAATGCTTTGAATTGAAGAATTCAACAAAAATTGTAAATTTTCGAAATTATATCGTTTTAAGCAATTTTAAGTTAGAAAAATTAAAAATTGAAAGATTACAATTTTTTTTAAACTGAACCCTTTTCAAATTAGAAGTTACATTATTTTTATTTTAAGTGATAGCAAATTAATAATTGTTCAATTGTTATTTGTACAATAAAATTTGTTTTCATAATTTTTTAAATATTCTTTTCAAATTATTTTTTTCATTAATAAATAATTGTAGATTTTCCCCGAAATCTTAAGCAATTATTTTATTATCTTGAAGCCTTTAAAAAGCCTTAAAAAGCTTCTAAATTTTTTCTTCCTAATCTTCAAAAACCTACATTTTGTTTAAAATTTTTTGGTACTCTTTAAGTTTTCAATTATTTTTTAATCTTTCTAAAACTTCTTAAGTATTTCTTAAACTTACTAGAATTTTTTTTACATTAATAGTTGGTCAATTTTTATTTATTCATCAAAATTCGTTTTTGTTTTGAAACCTTTTTCTAAATTTTATTTTAAAATCTTCAAAAATCTATATTCTGTTTTTAATTTTTTGAAATTTTTTCAAGTTTTAAGTTAAGTTTGATTTTTTTCAAAACCTGTAAATATCTCTTAAGCTTACTGGAATTTTTTTCTAATGAATAATTGGGACGACTGCAAAATCCCGAATAATAAAATTCCCGACACTGTTAAATTCCTAAATTGGAAAATTCCCGAATAATAAAATTCCCAACAGTTTATAATATTACCGAATTTTAAAATTCCTGAAAAATAAATATCCCGAGCAGTTTATAATATTACCTAATTGGAAAATTCCCGAATAATAAAATGCCCGAATTGGCAAATTCTCTAAAAATAAAACTCCCGAACAGTTTTTAATATTACCGAATTGGAAAATTCATGAATAATAAAATTCCCAACAGTTTATAATATTACCGTATTGGAAAATTCCCGAATAATAAAATTCCCAACAGTTTATAATATTGCCGAATTTTGAAATTCCCGAATAATAAAATTCCCGAATTGCAAAATTCCTGAATAATACAATTCCCAAATTGAAAAATTCCCGAATAATAAAATTCCCGAAACATAAATCTCCAGAGCAGTTTATAATATTACCGAATTGGAAAATTCATGAATAATTAAATTCCCAAAAGTTTATAATATTACCGAATTTTAAAATTCCCGAATAATAAAATTCCCGAATTAAAGAATTCCCGAATAATAAAATTCCCGAATAATAAAATTCCTGAATAATA
>CAKNYM010052483.1:394430-420064 GCA_932195095.1 Andricus curvator | reverse complement strand
ATATTAGCGAATTGGACAATTCGCGAATAATAAAATTCCCGAATTACAAAATTCCCGAAAAATAAAACTCCTAAACAGTTTATAATATTACCGAATTGGAAAATTCGCGAATTATAAAATTCCCAACAGTTTATAATATTGCCGAATTTTAAAATTCCAAAATAATAAAATTCCCGGATTGAAAAATTCCCGAAAAATACAATGCGCGAATTGGAAAATTCCTGAACAATAAAATTCCCGAATTATAAAATTCCCAAATTGGAAAATTCCCGAATAATAAAATTGCTGACAGAAAATTGCCGAATTATAAAATATCCGAACTAGAAAATTCTCGAATTGAAACAATTAATTTTTTTTCTCATAAATATTATTCATTTATTAAAAATACAATAACCAACTATTTTATAAAAAATAAATTATTTTAAATGGTAAAAATTTCTAAAATTATTGTTTGAATATAAAATAATAATAATTTTTTAAAAATTCCATCCAGAATTCTATTTTTTTCTATCATTGTTATTTTAAATTCAAACAATAATTTTAGAAACTTTAACCATTAAAAATATATTTTTTTAAATAAAAATATTTGATAATTGTATTTTTAAGAAATAAATATTTATAAACAAAATGTTAATTCTTTGAATTCGGCAATTTTCTAGTTCACATATTTTATGATTCGGTCATTTTCGGTTGGAAATTTTATAATTAGGGAATTTTCAAATTCGGTAATATTATAAACTGTTTAGAATTTTATTATTCGGCAATTTCCCACTTCGGTAATATTATAAACTGTTCGGGAATTTTATTTTTTCGGAATTTTATTATTCGTGAATTTTTCAATTCGGGAAGTATCGGGAATTTTATTTATCGGGATTTTTCAGTCGTCCCGAATAATTGTTCTAAAATTGAATTAAATTTATAATTGGTTATTTTAAATAAACAGTCAAATATCGCTAAATATTAAAAAATCGTTCTTTTTCTTGATAACAAATTTTCAAATTGAATGGGTTAAAAATGGAATATTTAAGACTGAAACAACATTTGAATAGGATTTAAAATTAAATAAAAATGTTTAATTATGAATCTATTAATATGAAATTATTAAAAAATAGAAAATAGGTTCTTAAGTTTCAAGCCGATAATTGAAACTTTAAAAAAATATAATTCAAAATTTTTTTATTCAAACGCTCAATATATTATACCTATAAAATAGATGCTTTCAACACTTTTTAGTTGATCAATTCTAAATTAAATTCCGTTAAAAAATTCAGTTTAAAAATATAAATTCACTCTATGATTTGAAATGCTCTAATTTGAAAAATAATTCAATAAATTTGTAAATGTTTAAAATTATATCATTTCAAGCAATTTTCAGTTAAAAACATAAAAAATTTAACGATAAAATTTATTTGAATGAGCAATTTTTAAATTACAAGTTAGATTATTTTTATTTTTATTAATTCTTAATTATTAATTTTACAATCGTCATTTATACATCAAGATTGAACATTTTCATTTAAAAATGAAAAATGGGAACATTTGTTTGACTTCCTCATCCACTATTACTTCCCCTCAATTTTCCACCTCTAATTTCCCTTAACATCCCCTACTTCTCCTCCCCTCGTTTCCCCTCACTTTCCCTATGTTTCCTTCCCCATATTTCCCCCACATTCCCACCTCCCATTTCCCATCATTTCCTATCACTCAACCTCACTTCCCCTGCCTATCTACCCCTCATTTCCTCTCACATTCCTCCCCCAATTTCCCCTACTTTCCCACGATAATTTCCCACCCTCATTTCCCCTCCACGTTTCCCCTCAATTCCCTACTTTTCTTTTCCTGTATTTCCTCTACTTCCCCTCCCTTCATTTGCCCCTCATTCCCCCCACTTTGCCTCTCCAAATTCTCCCTCATTCAGTATTACTTCCTCTCGATTCCCCACCTCAAATTTCCCCTCACATCCCCTACTTCTCCTCCCAATGTTTCCCCTCATATTTCCCTTACTTTCCCACCTCCCATTTCCCATAATTTCCAATCATTTAACCTCACTTCCTCTGCTTCCCTACCCTTCATTTCCCCTCACTTTTGTCCCATAATTTTCCCTACTTCCCGACGATAATTCGCCCCCATTTCCCCTCCCTTTACTTTCCCAGCCTCATTTCCCCTTAATTACCCTCTCGCTCACTACTTTCGCTTCCCTTATTTCCCCTCACATCCCTACATTAACCAGATGTTATTTTCCCTGCTTCCACTCCCCTAATTTTTTATCGTTTCCCCTTACTTCCCCTACTTCCCCACCCTTTATTTCCCCTACTTCCATTCCCTCATTTTTTATCTTTTCCCCTTACTTCCCCTACTTCCCCACGATTAATTTCCCCTTAATTTCCCTCCCCCAATTTTACCTTAATTATCCTCCCCAAATTTCCCGATTTCCCGATCCGGCGGCCACCCTGTTTTCAGTTGATCACTTTTTAGGGTTGCTACGTACAAGGTTTGTACTTGGAAGGTGCACAGTGGGATATGAAAAATCATTGCTTGAAGAGATCTCAACCGAAAGTACTGATAGAAGAACTACCAATATTAACAGTGATTCCCATTGAAGCTCATAGAGTGAGGCTTCAGGTAATTTTATTAAGAGTTAATAATCAAATAATCACATGAAATGACTGATTTTTATTTTCGTTTTAAAAATGATTAAAATTAACAATAACTGACTGATTAACATATTCAAAGTTACAGATTGGATCAATCAGAATGACTGATTTAATTAGTGAGAGTTGCTTGTTATATCACTCAAAATTACAGTTAGAGTTTAGATTATTTTAAATTGCTGATTCGGTCAGTGGAAGTTACTGATTAGATAAATTCGTCTTTAATAGTAGTATTTTGTTAGTAGTATTTGGTAGTAGTATTTGGTAATAGTAGTATTTTTTAGTATTTATTTAGTAGTATTTTGGTTCAAAATTCTATTTTTGTTGTTGAAAATTAAATTTCCTAATTTCGAATTGAATTTTTTTATTTTTGGTTGAGGATTCAACTTTTTTTTTCAAAATTTGTCTTTTTTAGTTGAATTCGACTGTTTTCAATTAATAATTCAAATTTTTTGCGGTCAAAATGTGAAATTTTTTTATTATAAATTCAAACATTTTTTGTTGAAAATGTCAACTATAACATTTTTCGTTTAAAATACATCCTTTTTGATTTAAAATTCAACTACTTGATGAAAAGCTGAACGGCTTTGTTAAAAATTCATTTTTTGGTAAAAGATTCATCGTTTCAGTAGAAAATAAATAATCTTATTTGAAAATTTATGTCTAGTGGAAAATTCAACTATTTTATTGGAAATTTTTTTTTTCATAACAAATAATTTTTTAAATTGTAAATTGAACTATTCGATTTTGCGTTAAAAATTGCTCTTTTAATTTGAAAATTCGACTTTTTGGTCAAAAATTCTTGTATTCATTTTGAAACTAGCCTTTTTTGGTAGAAAATTAATCTTCTTTGCGGAAAAATCATTTTTTTGTTTGTTTGAAAATTCAATTATTTGGTTGAAAGTTCAACTGTTTTTTTTAAATTCATCTCTATCGTTAATGATTCATTATTTGAATTAAAAGTTCATCTTTTTAGCTGAAAATATTCTGTTGAAAAGTCGATTTTTCTTGAAAATGCTATTTTTTGTTTAAATTCAACTTTGTTAAATCAAAAATTGAACAATTCCATTTTGGGTTGAAAATTGTTCTTTTTGACAGTAAATTCGAATATTTGCTCGAAAATTCTTATATATTTTTTTAATTAGCCTTTCGTGGGAGAAAAATAATATTCTTGGTGGAAAAATCATTTTTTTGTGTGTTTGAAAATTCAACTATTCGGTTGAAAGATGAACTGCTTTGTTAAAAATGCATTGCTTCCATTAATTATTCATCATTTTAGTTGAAACTTCATCTGTTTCAAAAAATAACTATTTTGTTAAATTATTTGTTTGTTGAAAACTAATCTTTTCAGTTTTTGAATGGAATCATGTATTGTGTTGAAAATTCTTCTTTTTTTGTAGGAAATTAATCTTCATTCGTTGAAAATTCTTTTTTTTCAAATTAATTGTTTTGTTTGTTTTAAGATCGCATTTTAGACGAAAATTCATCTATTTTAGTGAAGATTTTACTATTTTGTTGAAAGTCAGTTTTTTTCTTGAAAATTTATTCTGCTCATTTAAAATTCAACTATTCCAACGTAATTAGAGAATAATTTTATCATGACCTCAGAATAAAGCAATATTTTGAAATGAATATTGATATAAGACCAGTAGACAATACAGAAAAATAACATGAAATCATTTACTCCATTTTTGGTTTAAATCGACCTTTTTTACTTGAAAATTCAGCAGATTGGCTCATTTAAAATTACTGATTGTATCAGTGAGAAAAACTGACTGATTTGAAAAGTGTCTTCGAAACAGTCACTTTTGACTGATTCAAATTTTGAGTATACATCCTATTCTTGTCTTCTATTTCGAATTTTAAATTTAAGAAGACATTTGAGAATCCATGTCTAATTTTAAATAATAAATTTTAACCTTCAGTCGGTGGAGTAGAGAACTAGATTACCTTTAGTCGATAAAGTAGAGAACTAGATTACCTTCAGTCAATAAAGTAGGAATCTGATCTAGATTTTTGCAGCAGCAGCTGGTATAGGTTTCTATTTTACCGACTAAGACTTAAGGTCCCCATGTAGGTGGCGCACGGGTAATCCTCAAGTTCTAGTACTTTCTAGAAGTATAGGTAGAGCGGAGGAGGCTGAGCGGAAAGCGCGCGAAATTCGAATCCAAACTATCTGCGTGAAACGTAAGTCGGTAAGACAGTGGCCGGTCATTTATCGACAGTTAATAAAGGTTCGTGTCCGTATTAAGATGCCAACAGTCGATAAGTTGTTACCGGTAATATACGGCGCCACCGTCAAATCAGTTAAATTGGCGAGAAATTCATAGTTGCCTTCACCTATTCGAAAATTTAATGCGTGTGCGCATAGTTAATGGTGGTTAAATTAAATTTTGAATGGTAATAATTTTACTATTTACTTAGTAGCACCATCTAACTGCGAAATGGAGGTGGATGTGGTGGAGATGGATGTAGTGGAGGTGGGATGTTGTGAAGGTGGTATGTTGTGGTTTTTTTTTTTTTTTTTTTTTTTTTTTTAAGAAGTAAAAACGGCAAATTCTCACGCACTAACCACATCCGATCCTTGGGGGCCGCGAGCCCAATATATACATCTCACGCATATATACTTAATATATATATACGTGAGATGCACACATGGGCGCGCAGCCCACAAGGATCGGAGGTGAGTGTGGGACTTACCAAACGGCACCTACCCACTAAACCTTAACTCCTTTTCCTGCCTACCCAGGACTCCGGAACCGCTTTCGCATTACTTCAGAGTCCTAGGTTTTTGACATGGGACTCCGAAGCAATGCGGTAAACATTGCTTCGGAGTCCCAGGCCAAAGGCCACTAAGCCGTACTTCGGCTTCCAAATTTGCTGCCAGCTTGGCATTCTTCCTGCTTGTAGCCAACCCTCATCCAACCAGGATGCACGCATCGTCCTCGGTAGTGTGGTGGTACCACACAACGGGCTCGCCGGCCTTCGGCATCCTGGTTGGCCTTGTTCGGCTACGCAGCGCGTCCTTGAGGCTTCTTCATTGAAGCTGCCTCTCGGAACGCCCCGCATCTCATCGACCCCGGCTGATGATCGGTCCGGGGTTCCCCTTCTGTTGCAGCGCAGAGGAAGCACCGCGGCGCACTCTTGCACCCCGCAGCCTTGTGACCCTCTTTGCCGCATTCCCAACAGGCCTGAGTCCTGTCTGGACCCTCGCAGGCCACTGCCATGTGGCCAAAGCCCAGGCAGCGGTAACACGTTAAACACTCCGTCTTCTTCCGCACGCGACAGGACACCCACCCTACTTTGAGGTGTCCCGTGCGGAGAAGCCTCGACGCCATTTCCTCGTTCATCTCGACAAAGGCCTTCAGAGTACGTCTGAAGGCCTTCCTCGTCATGCTCACCTTCACCTCTCCACAGGTTGCTGCCCCGAAGTGTCTTCGGACAGCAGCCTCTACCTCCTCCGCCTCCGTTGTCGTGTCGAGCTCTAAGACCTCGACTTCGATGCGGGGAACGAGCTCGCGCACGTTCCCCCCGCCTCCAACTGCCTCCCTGATGGCAGTCGACAGCTTAGTCCTGCGGTCCGCCGCAGGGCCTACCTCTATGAGGACCTGTCCATTCCGGGTTTCTCTGACACTCCTGATTTTAACACCAATAATGTCAGGTTTCACCTTGTTTTTGAGGTTTTTTAGGACCTCAGCATAGCTAGAGCCCTCGGCAGGTTTTATGATAACCGCCTCGGGTCTAGCTCTTCTTTTCGGCTCCTTCTTTTTTTCGGGTTTGGGTGCAGAAGCAGGCGCTTCTACATCCTCACTCCTGAAGGTCGAGGAAGCCACAGCGATAGTGCGGGTCCTCTGCTTCTTCGTTCTTGGCCTCGAGGGACCAGCCTCAACGGGACTCAGGGTGAGCTCCCGCTCTCGCTTCCCACGATGGGGAGTGGCAGCCTCCTCAGCTTCTTCGGGTTGAGTCCCTGTCTGGCTTACGTTCCTTCTCTCCTGCACTTCAAGGCGACTCTCGTCCAGGTCAGCCTTGAACTGTTCCGTGAGGACCGCTTCTCTCACCTTCCTCCGATTGTTCATAGATTGTGGAACATAACGGAAAAAGATTTCGTTCATCATCGTCAAAAAAGCCAACTTCTCGATCAGTTCTTGCGCCGCCTCAATACCTTCCCTTATTCTTAAAAACATATTCGTTTTTGAGTCAGAGAACTCCTTCATCCCTTTCAGCACTCCTTGCAGCTCACGAATATATCCACGTGTTTCCCTGAGTTTCTTCTCACATTGCTCTCTGTCGGCCTTCACCTGGGCTTTCACATCACTTTCTTCATACTCCACCACAATGTCCAACGGACCTCCCAATTGCTCGCACACGCTACGGTTTAAATTTGTTTCATTCGCCATTAGAAATCCCACGAGTAGCTAGGGAAATAAAAGTCCACCCCCGCAGAGCCCCGCATGCGGGGTTAAGGTCTCAATACTCTAGGAGGCGACCTGTTATCCTAGAGACACCGTATGGAACACCACACCCCTGGTGCCATGCAGTCTTCGGCACGGTTATTCACGCCTTGACTTGGAGGTTTTTCCTTCGGGACCATCCCTGGACGTTTGCCACGTCTGCTTATTGAGTTGTGTAACCGTATTTAGCAGAAACCCTCGGTACAGGGCCCCCCTGTCCGCACCCAGGGGGCGCGCCCGGACGCCTGGTCGGAGGCGCCGGTCATGTGTGTTTGGTCCGCGGGGCCTATTTTATTTCGGCCCTACCCTCTGTTTCCAGCGAGCATTCCCCTATCCGCCACCCGGGGACGCGCCAAGTAGGGGAAGTGGAGGTGGTATGTGGTGGAGGTGGATGTGATGGTAGTATAGGTGGTATGTGGTGGTGGTGGTGGTGGTGGGCGAATTGGTAGTGGAGGCGGGATGTAGTGAAGGTGGTATGTTGTGGAGGTGGTATGTGGTGGAGGTTGGATGTTGTGGAGATGACATGTGGTGGTAGTGGAGGTGGTGGTGGATATGATGGTGGTGGTAGTGGAGGTGGTGGTGGATATGATGGTGGTGGTATGTTGTGGAGGGTGCATGTGGTTGTAGTGGAGGTGGGACGTTATGGAGGTGCGATGTTGTGGAGGGGGATCTGTGGAGTTGGGATGTAGTGGAGGAGGGATGTTGTTGAGGTGGTATGTGGTGATGGATGTGATGGTAGTGGTGGTGGTGGTGGATGTGATGGTGGTGGTAGTGAAGGTGGTATGTTGTGGAGAGTGCATGTAGTTGTAGTGGAGGTGGGATGCTATGGAGGTGCGATGTTGTGGAGGGGGGATCTGTGGAGTTGGGATGTAGTGGAGGAGGGATGTTGATGAGGTGGTATGTGGTGATGGATGTGGTGGTGGTGGTGGATGTGATAGTGGTGGTAGTGGAGGTGGTATGTTGTGGAGAGTGTATGTAGTTGTAGTGGAGGTGGTATGTGGTGGAGGTGGTGGTGGATGTGATTGTGGTATTAGTGGAGATGGGAGTTTGTTGAGGTGGGATGTTGTGGAGGTGGTATGTTATGGTGGTGGTAGTGGAGGTGTTATATTGTGGAGGTGGTATGTGGTGGTGGATGTGATGGTGGTGATAGTGGTGAATGAGTTGAATGTGGTGAATGTAATTGAATACGTCTCCAACGTATATAATATTCAATAATAACATAATAACATTCAATAATTATTTTTTATAGAATACCATAAAAACTCCAGTATACACGACATCAGATCGGCGCAATGCCATGGGTGTTGGTTTGGTTTTTGAAGCAAATCTTCGTACAGCGGACCATATTTCACACTGGATTCTTCAAGGAGTCAGTCTTGTGATGAACACCGACTGAATCTTAGTATCAGATTATTATCAGTATCTTAAATTAATTGCTATTGTAATAAAGTTTATTTAAAATATCCAGGGTTAACCAGTAGCTTTACATTGTGCACGATTAGAAATAAATTTTGTTTACACAAATAATAAATATGGGATTTTTAAATAAAAATTTCCAATCTTGTCAAAATGTTTCAAAACAATTATTTATTGCCACAGATCTTCTGCATAGGGCTGATTTCTAGAAACACAATTAATAAAATAGTTTATCGATGGAATGACGGTTTTTGATCTACTAGTCTAACCCAAAATGGTTATAGACTTCAGCTGTGAAAAAAAATCCTCTCTAGCCCCGCTGGGATTCGAACCCAGGTCTACAGATTGCCGGTCGAAAACATAACATAAAAACTCACAATCAATACAATTTTATACACTTCATTTTGTATTATACAACCTCGTCCTTTTTAACAAATTTCGCCTGCGGAAGACATAAATTATAAAATGAACTATCGATAAAATCATCCAAATTTTGCCACTTGACCCAATGGTGGTTTTGAAGTTGTTCGATGCTCTTGGCTTTACCAGTGAAGTGTGGATCGACAACAAGTAAATATTTTCCTCTTTCTCCAATATGTATGCCCATTATTCCTTTACTAGAACAATCTCTATCTCCACCCATCATAATAGGAGATCCCATTTCTTGAAAATGCTGCTTAATAACATCAACATTCTTCACCAAATCTTTGCCTCTTTGTATATGTACTATCTTACTGAGCACATTGTGAAGCTTATCCAAAACCAAACAAACCTATAAATATTATTATTTATTATTAAAATTAAAATCTTATATTATAATATATTAGGGAAAAGTATAAGCTTATTCTGCCTAGAGCCATAACTAGGGATTTCTAGGGGTTTCTAGGGGTTTCTAGGGATTGTATGGGGTCTCGAAGGATTTAAAAAATTTAAGGCTCTTAAAATAACTCGGGTTTCCGCCAGATCCATAATACGTCTAGAAGAATGCATTGTTTAATGTAGTATTTTAACCACATAATCCAAAGGCAATTATACTGGTCGGAACATAAAGATTTTTTCAAAAAATGTCGTTATTTTTTTTTTGCAATTGAAAATTGAGTGTTTTTTGCGCCTGTAAAATGCAACACGCTATGCATTGTGTATGCCGGGCTGCAGTTACCTGGTATGGTAAATAATAATAATAATATATAATAATGATTTTTCGAAAATATATAATTAATAGTATTGGTAAAGAAGTTATCTTTTTCGTAACTAATCACCAAAATTTAGTGCAGTGTTTAAAATAATAAATGAATGAATAATAATAAATTGAAAAGTAGATATTTATCAAATATTTCTAAATCATTTCTGAAGAATTTGGGTACTTTTTTAAAAATATATTCTTTTTATAAGACTGTTGTGCAGAAGCTCTAGCCTCAAAATTTAGTTGCTCGGCATACACAAGAGCCGTGTTGCATTTCACAGGCGCAAAAAACACTTAAATTTCAATTAAAAAAAAAATTTCGAAAAAATCTCTATGTGCCGAACGGTATAATTGCCTTTAGATTATGTGGTTGAAATATTAAATTTAAAAATACATTCTTGTAGACGTATTATGGATCTAGCGAAAATCCTAGACGTTTTTAGAGCCTTAAACATTTTTAAAGAATTTTTGCAAGATATTAAACATTTCAAGATGTACGGGATTTCACAAGATTTAAGGGGTTTGAAAAATTCTAAAGGATTTTACAGAACATAGTGTGTTTTAAAAAATACCAAAGAATTTAATGAGATTTCAAAGAGTTTTGTAGGGTTATTAAGGGTGCCGCTAAACAGGGTAATGACAGGGAATTTATTTTTTGACCAAAAATTTTTTCATATTTTCAGAAGAAAAATCTATCCAATCACTTAAAATATCAAGAATGGCATATCAAATGATGTAATACAACACAAAATAAGTTCAATATTAATTTTTTTTCAATGATAATGTTTAATTCTTAACTTTTTTAATAATGAAATCTTAAAAAAAAGTTTACGATGCGTAATTCTAAAATGTTTTATATTACAAATTTTCCATTTTAGGTCTTCATTTTTAAGCACCCGTTTTCAATTTAAAAAATTTTAAAATGCAGCTTTGAATACTTACATAATTAAAAATTAAAAGCGTTTGAAATTGAATATTTTTGATGAAGAACATTTTAAAATGATCAACTGCAAATATCAATAAATGATTTTTTAAATTGAACTCTAGTTCGAGTGCTAAAAATTGAATAATAATTGATTTTACAAGACTCTGAATCTGTTCAAAATTGAAAAATTTATAGATTTTATTGTTAAAAATTGAACTTTTTCAATTTGAAAGCCTTAGTAGCTAAAAAAAATGTAAACGTCAGATTCAACCTTTATGAACTAACGCTTTTATTTAATTTCAAATTGTATTCTAATATTGTTTCAATCTAAATATTCAATTTTTAACCAACTGAATTTGAAAGTTTTTGATTTAAAAAAAAAAGAACAATTTTTTTAATAATTATCAAAATTTGACAATTCATTTAAACTGAGCAACTATAAAGCAAATATTGAAAACTAAACAATTCGAAACTGAATTGTTTGAAATAGAAAGCCTTGTATGTTTAAAATTTCAGAATGGTAAATTTAAACTTTGAACGTTACAGTTTTAATGGTAACAATTTGAAAATTTTTAGTTTGTGAGTAAAAGTGCTGAATTATGATTTTTAAATAAAAATTGAAAAATTATGTATTCAAAATGACTTAAAATTAAAATAATTTTACTTCTAATTTAAAAAGTGTTCAGTTCTTCTTCAGTTCTTTTATCATTATTTTCATACGTGTAAATTATTGAGCATTTTAACAAAAAAATTTCTGAATTAAAAATGTTTTAAGCTTCAAATTCAAAAATTTTAAATTTAAAAGAGCTCAATTTGAGTGCCTTAGTTATTACTTTTAATGAAAAAATTTCAACCTTAAAAGTTCGAATTTCTTAAGTTCAATGATCGTGAAAAATTTTAGCGAACCGAGAAATTATCGAGAATTTTTTTCCTCGACTAAAACGAAAGAAATTTAAAATATTTCAAAAATTTCAAGAAATTTTACAATATTTGTGGGATTCAAAGAATTTAAAAATAAATTAAAAGTTTCTGTAAGATTGCAAGGAATTTCTAGAGATTTTATGGAATTAAAAAAAATTGTAAAGTTTTCCAGGGATTTCAGAGGATTTTAACAGAATTCAAGGGTTTTTAATAGATTTCCGTGAATCTCAACGGATTTCAAAAATTTAAGGGATCTTAAAAATTTTAGCTTATTTAAAAGGATTGCAAGGAATTTCGAAAAATATTGAAAATTTAAAGGGATTGAAAAAATTAATGGGTATTTTTTATTTATTTTGAAAAAACGATACCATTATCTGAGGAAAAAAACTTGACTCAAGCACCTGCCCATTTATCGCAGCTCATTCAGCAATTTCTGGTGAAACACAGCAAAATACGAATTTATTTTATCATCAAATAGAACAAGTTTAGGGAATGCGTGATTTTAAAAAACATTGGGTTTTTTTAGGACACCACAAATTGTTGGCCAATATTTAAATAAACATAAAAAACCGGAAAAGACCTATAGTTTCTAAAGGCAAAAAAAAAATTAAAGTGCGGGAAAGCAGGACTCAGGAAAAATGTATTTGATAATTATACTTTCAAGAATTGCAATATTATTATTGATAATATTGTTGAAGAGAGAAAATATTATTTTTAATGAAAAAAATTTGAAACATACAAACATTTACCGAAAAAATTTTATTTTTAGCTGAACATTTTTCCTTATAGCTTCTTAAAAACGATAGGACTTTTTTGCTTTGGTATATCACATTTTTCAAAATAAATAAATTATTGTCAAATATTATAATTTGTTTAATAATTTTTCCTTTTATATTATTTTTCGATGATTTTCTAAGTCGAAAAAATTCATTTTGAAGAAATGACTGTGGCAATCAATAATAATGCAATTCTTGAGAGAACAATTAAAATTATTTCCTAATAAAATATTATTAGGGACGACTAAAAAATCCCAAAAAATAATATTTCGTATACTGTTAAATGGCAGGAAAAGTAAATATTCGAAATAGAAAATTGCTGAAATTTTTATCAAATTTTCGATCATTTAAAATTAGCTTTGAATAAAAGTCCGGAAACTTTAAAATTTACGAATCTAACCAATTCACAAATTGTTTTGATAATAAATAAATAACTGAATAAAAAATATCTGTATTAAGTAAAAAGTATTTAATTTATTATTTTCTTCTTTAAAATTTTTTTTATTGTTTAGATTCGGGTATTTCCCTGTGTTGAGAATTTAATTTCGTGAATGTTCATCATCAGGAATTTTCAACTTCGGCAATATAATAAGCAGTTTAGAATTTTATTCTTTGTGAATTTTACAGTTCGGGAATTTTAAATTGTCGAGAATTTTCTAATTTCGGAAATTTTCTATTTTTACTATTTTTTCCTGGAATTTTCCACTGGTCGGAATTTTATTTTTCGGGATTTTTCAGTCGTCCCGTAAATAATTTATATAATTTGAATAGGAAGTTAAATAAAAGATAACAAGGTAAAAGAAATAAAAAAAAATTGGGATTAAAATTTTAAAAAATATATATTTTTTTAATCTTAAATTTTTTAATTGTACTTCACTGCCTCGTCCTCAAGATCAAACGTGTAGTTACGTCCTAACTACTAGTTCCGTCACAGATATTTTAAATTCAAATGCAATTCTCGCGCCTACTTCAGGGTGTCGTGCCTCTCATCTGTCCGCCCGCCATTACGTTTTTTCTGTGAGTTCCGAAACACATCGAAACGCGAAAAAATCAAAGTTTTCATCAAGAAAAGATGGGCTCATCTTCGAAGAAAAGTCGAAAACGGAAGAGGAAGGACCGCAGCGATGACTCTGATAAACTTCTTAAAGAAATTAAGAGGTTGAAGAGACAGGTGAAAGAAAAAAGGAAGAAGCGGAGAAGGCGTGACACATCATCCTCGTCTGACAGCTCCGATACATCCTACAGCTCTGGAAGTTCCAGAAATTCATCCAGATCTCGCAGCTACAGTTCAAGTGGCTCCAGTACTTCGTCGCGCGGATCTCTAAGACATGACCGAAGCATCAGCGGTGAGCGTGACCCGAGAGGTGCGACCCCCATATCATCTTCTCAAGATGATTATGGTGGTGATCGTCACCCACGAGGTGCGACCCGTAACAAAAAAGGCAGTAATCGTCACTCACGTAATGAGATTCGAAAAACCCGTGACGGTGAGCGCCATCCACGAAGTGCGATACGCCGAAATAAACAGGACGGAGAGCGTAGCCCCAGAGGTACGTCACATCAACGACAAGTTGATATGCAGTCTAAACCAAGTGATGTCACAAGTGTTGATAAAGAAGATACCGTCCTCAATCAACTGGGTGGTGATCCTTTTTCTAAGAAATCTTCTAGTGAGCCAATTAATGAATCTGTCGCACAGCTGTGGTCAAAAATAATGCAGGTGGGTCTCCAAAAAGAACAGCGGAAAGAACTTGCTGACAAATATCCTTCTGCAGCGAACTGCAGCATGATGACTGCACCAAGCTTAAACCCAGAAATAAAAGTGGTTATAGGCGGAAATGGCGTCAAAAAAGATCAGTTCCAGTGTGCAACGCAGAATCAACTAAGTGCAGGCCTGAGTGCATTAGGAAAAGCTCTCACTATTTTCTTGGATCCAGCTAAGTCTAAAAATTCCAAGGAGATGATAAACGATGCTAAAACAATTCTTGGCGATGCTGGTAAAATATTAACAGACCTGCACCATGGCATTTCACTCACTAGAAGATCTCTCGTGACTTCTGGTAGAGACCCAATAATTAAGTCAATTGCTGACGAACTAGACGTTGACACATCTCTGTTCGGAGAAAAATTTTCTGAGCGCTGCAAAATCGCAAAAGAGGTTCAAAAAGTGGGCAAAGAGTTAATTAAGCAGACGCCGAAAACGGATGCTAAAAAGTTTGCAGGACGGAACATAGTCGCAGGGTCATCGAGATCCAGCAATTTAAACTTCAGAGGCCCTCCCAGGAAGAGCTCCTCGAGCTTCAGGAGGGGGGCCCAGGGACCGCATCGGAACCAGTCATCGAACAGAACGAGGAAATAGAGGTAAGAAAAATTGCTGGCAGACTAAAATATTTTCAAAATGTTTGGACAAACCTAACCCAAAATCAATCTATTCTGAGCTATGTCAGGGGTTACAAAATTCCTTTTAGGCATACGCCAGTTCAAGTACTTCAGCCAAGCGGCCAGAAGCTCTCTACAGAAGAGCACCTTAAAACCAGAAATGCAATAATGCAACTGGAAAACAAGGGCGCTCTATCTCGCTGTGATGCTTGTTCAGGGGAATTCCATTCGCCATATTTTCTGAGGCAAAAGGCTAATGGAGATGACAGGTTTATTTTGAATCTGAAACAGCTTAATAAATTTATTAGGCCACTTCACTTCAAAATGGAGGATATTAGAACAGCACTGAGACTCATTTCCATTGGCTGCTACCTTGCTACTATAGATTTGACAGATGCATATCTCCTTATTCCCATTGCCAAAGAACACAGAAAATTCTTAAGGTTCTCCTTTGATGGACTTACCTATGAATTTACGTGTATGCCATTTGGGTTATGCACAGCACCCTATACTTTTACCAAATTATTAAAACCAGTGGTAGAAAAGCTCAGAAAAAAGGGAATAATGCTAGTCATTTACTTAGATGACATACTTATTATTTCTAAATCAGAGAGGGGATGCAGGGAAGACGTCAATCTAGTTATAGATTTTCTCCAATCTCTTGGATTTGTAATAAACTTACAAAAAAGCAATTTAACACCTTCAAAAAAGTGCCAGTTCCTAGGTTTAATATTAAATAGTGAAATTTTTTGCATTGAACTTCCTGATAAGAAAAGGAAGGCTATTGCTGCTTTAACGAAAAAAATTTTGGCTAGAAACATCTGCAAGATAAGAGAATTAGCTCAGTTTATTGGGACGCTTGTAGCAGCTTGTCCTGCGTTAAGCTATGGGTGGTTGTACACAAAAAAACTAGAGCGAGCCAAGTATCTCGCTTTGCTCGAATCAGGTCAAAATTTCAAAGCAACTATGACTCTTTCAGATGATCTGAAGGATGATTTGCAATGGTGGATTCACAATGTAAAATCATCAAACAATCCAATTCGAAAGCACAGTTACCAAAAAGTAATATTCACAGACGCATCTCGTTCGGGATGGGGTGCATTTTGTAAAGGGGAAAAGGCGCATGGCTGGTGGGATGACGAGGAAGAAAATTCTCATATAAACCACCTTGAGCTGAAAGCAGCTTTTTATGGTCTCAGATGCTTTGCACAAGAATGCCATGACTGCGAAATCCTGCTTAGAATAGATAATACGACAGCGATTTCGTACGTCAATAGAATGGGTGGCATTCAATACCCCAAAATGACCAGCATTAGTAGAGATTTATGGCAATGGTGTGAAAAAAGAAAGATATGGGTCTTTGCCTCTTATCTCAAATCTAAAGAAAATAAAGAGGCGGATGAGTTGTCACGAATATTGCCTCAGGAAACGGAGTGGGAATTGGCGAACTGGGCCTTTGATAGAATCCGTGAAGTGTTTGGAAATTTTGACATAGACCTGTTTGCATCAAGGGTCAATGCAAAGTGTAGAAGGTATCTCTCTTGGCACAGAGATCCGGGCTCAGAAGCGGTAGACGCATTTACGGTAGATTGGTCTGATGTGTTCTTTTACGTGTTCCCTCCTTTTTGCTTAGTTTTGCAAGTTTTGCAAAAAATCCAAATGGAACAAGTAGAAGGCGTTGTTGTTGTCCCATTGTGGCCATCACAACCATGGTACCCCCTGTTCACCTCCTTAATGATAGGGAATCCTATGAAATTTAAACCTGATAAAACTTTACTACGTTGCCCTTTCAGGAAAGAACACCCGCTGTCGAAGACGCTTTCCCTGGTTGCCGCGAGATTGTCCGGCAAGCCCAAATCTCAAGAGGGGTACCACAGGAAGCAATAGAGGTCACGCTTGCTTCAATCACTGATGGTACAATAAAACAGTACAGCAAGGGCTTGGAACTTTGGTGGAAATTCTGCAAAAGAAGAGAAATTCAACCCCTCAATGGATCGATTACAGAGATACTGCAGTTTTTCTCGGAGATGATGGCTCATACTGGATCGTATAGCACACTTAATATCTACAGGGCAGCGATATCTTTATTAATGGGAAATGAACTGGGAAAAGACGCAAGAATATCAAGATTCTTCAAGGGGGTTTCAACTCTGAAACCACAAAAACCGAAATACGCAACGACGTGGGACCCAGAACCGGTCCTCAAACATCTTGAAACGTTCCACTCAAATAAGGATATCACACTGGAACGCCTCACGAAAAAGCTCGCAACCCTTCTGGCATTGATAACGGCTCAAAGGGTTCAGACCCTTTCAAAAATTGACATGCAGAACATATCTACAACGAAAGAGCGAATCCAGATCTTTATAACAGAACGAGTAAAAACTTCAGGTTTGAACAAAAACCAACCAGTATTAAATATTCCTTTCTTTAAAAACAAAAAGAGGTTATGTGTAGCATCGGCTTTACTGACGTACATCAAAAGAACGTCAGAGATAAGAGGAAGTTGTACGAAACTCTTCATAACCTTCAAAAAGCCACACCACGAAGCAACATCACAGACAATAAGCCGTTGGATTAAGCAGACTCTCTCCGAAAGCGGTGTAGACACTGATGTGTTTTCAGCCCATAGCACCAGGCATACGTCGACATCGGTAGCAGCACAAAGGGGCCTTAATATCGACATCATTCGTCAATCAGCCGGGTGGAGTAAAAAATCCACAGTATTCGCCAGGTTCTATAATAGGCCAATTGCAGATGGTAACCTGGCAACAACCATCATAAATGATGATATTTAACCTTATGTTCAAGTTCATAACTTAATCAGCAGCAGATTTATGTATAATCTTCATGTCAGATTATTTAGATACTTCTCTCATTTTGAATATATAAAGTATAAAATTGAAGTGAACAGAGCATCTTAAATCGCTCATTCTTTAAACATCTACACGTTTGATCTTGAGGACGAGGCAGTGAAGTACAATTGAGCGATTGAAGGAACTTACCTTAAGTGAAGTTCAATCGCAATTGTGCGAGCTGCCTCGTCCGAATAGATCAAACCCACCCTCCCGAAAAATCCCATTATCGCGATTTAAAATCATTTAATTTAAACTATAATGGCGGGCGGACAGATGAGAGGCACGACACCCTGAAGTAGGCGCGAGAATTGCATTTGAATTTAAAATATCTGTGACGGAACTAGTAGTTAGGACGTAACTACACGTTTGATCTATTCGGACGAGGCAGCTCGCACAATTGCGATTGAACTTCACTTAAGGTAAGTTCCTTCAATCGCTCAATTGTGACTGATAAGCGACTTACTTCGAAACTTCCAATCCATTCTCTGGAGCCAATAAAAGACGGCTCTTTGTCTTCTAAAGCCACAAGTGTTTCTTGTATGGTTCTTAAACTTGGAACTGCTTGATCCGGATTTTTATTTATTTTCATCCAAGAACAGATTGTTTGCAAGGTTCTATATCCGCAACCCCAGCCCTAGAAAAAATTTAATTTTAAAAATCTTCTCCTACATTTATGTAGAAATTAAAACTAAATATTAGGGTGGAGTGAAAATGCTAAAATTAATCGAATCATTTCCACTTAAATTTTTTTTTTTTTTTTTGGGTTGCAGGGTGTCTAGCGTTTCTTCAAACAAAAATTCCAGGACTTTTCCAGGTTTTCCAGGAAAAAAATAATACATTTTTTCAGGTACTTGTTTACAGTAAAAAAAATACTTTCCACGAAACGAATTTTAAACAGAAAAGATTAAATTTCATACAAAAACAGTTTCATTTCCAACGAAATAATTGAATTTTTTAAGACAGTTCAATCCTTAACAAAAAAGGTGAATTTTAAATCCAAAAGGATGAATTTTCTGTCGAAATGGACGAATGTTCAACAAAACAGTTGAATTTTCAACAAAAATGGATGATTTTTTAAGAAAATACTTGAAATTACAAAAATGAATTTCCAACCAGATAGTCTTGTTTTGAAAAAAAAACTTAAACTTTAACCAAAAATATTTGAATTTTCAGAAGGAAAATTGGAATTTTCGGCAAGAAGACGAATTCTCAACGAAAAATTAAATAGTTGGTATTTCAACAACAAAAAAAAACGAATTTTCAACAAAATAGTTAAATTTTCAACCAGAGTTGAATTTTCAAAAAAAAAAAAAAATAATAATAAATTTCAACAAAGTAGTTCAATTTTTAACCCAATAGTTTAACTTTTAACCTACAAACATGAATTCTTAACCAAAACGACGAATATTCAACAAAGAAAATTAATGTTCTACCAAAAAAGACAAATTTTCAAAAAAATTCATCAATTTGCAAACAAATGATTTAATTTTCAACTAACAATGATTAATTTTCGAAAAAAAAAATTTCAAATAAATAGGTGAATTTTAAACCAGAGATGAATAATAAAGATTTTTTAGCCAAGACAGGAAAAAATGTCCAAGAAATTGTTGAATATTCAAGCAAAAGACAGCATTTTGAACGCAAAAATACGTATTTTCATCAAAAAAGTTAATTTTTAACCAAAAAATTGCAGTTTTAATCAAAAGAGAAAAAATTTCGACCAACGGGATTAGTTTTCTACCAATAAAGACCAATTTTTGACTAAAAAAAATTGATTTTCAGCAAAAAAAATGGAAGTTACATTTGTAGGGTAAAAAATTAATTTTAAATGAAAAAAAGAATTTTCAGCAAAATATTTAAATTTTCAATCAAAGAGATCAACCCTCAAACCAACAAATTTTTAACAAAGTTTTTACAAGTGAACAATAATAAAAAATTCGAAATAAATAATATTTGGATTAAGTCACATGCACAAATTTTGGGGACGACTGAAAATCCCGAAAAATAAAATTCTGGGAAAAGAAAATATTAAAAACAGAAACTTCTTAAAATTTTACAATTATAAAATTGTCGACAGTTAAAAATTCCCGACAGTTTATAATATTACCGGATTTGAAAATTCCCGAAAATAAATAATTCCCAACACAATTGTTCCGGACACTGTGAAATTGCCGGTATAGGAAAATTTTCGAATTAAAAAATTTCCGAACTAAACAATTGAAAAATTGTTTTAATAATAAATAAATACTAGAATAACAAATATGTGCATTAAATAAAAGAATGGTATTTTATTTATTGTTTTATTATTAAAACAATTTTTTCATTGTTCAGATTCGGAAATTTTATAATTTGGAAATTTTCCTGTCCCGGAAAGTTAATATTTTTGGATGTTTTATAATTCCAGCAATTTCATTCCGGGAATTAACTATTATCGAGAATTCAAAAATTCAATAATATTATAAATTGTCGGGAATTTTATTATTCAGTAATTTTCCGATTCGGGAATTTTTAATTGTCGGAAATTTTCTAATTTCGGAAATTTCTATTTTTAATCATTTGTTTTTCGGGAATTTCATTTTTTTAGATTTTTCAGTCGTCCTGTATTTAGAAAAAAGTTTAACATTGAATGGCGAACCTAAAATTTCTTAAACTTGAACCAAAGAAACATGTT
This sequence comes from Andricus curvator, assembly GCA_932195095.1. Taxonomy (NCBI): domain Eukaryota; kingdom Metazoa; phylum Arthropoda; class Insecta; order Hymenoptera; family Cynipidae; genus Andricus; species Andricus curvator. Next base: position 399,833 of record CAKNYM010052483.1, on the reverse strand, counting down.
AATATTTTTCTTATTCAGAACAAATTTTTTTCATGATTTCGGAATTTTTTCATCTTTTTTGTGATTTTGGAACGTTTTAAAAACGACGAACGAAATGTTTTTTATGAAAGAAAAAAATAACAGTTTCTGTGGTTTATTAAACTGAATTAAAAATATATTTTTTTATTAATCTTCACTAGCAAATGCTATACATGTGAAAAATTCGCCATAATTTTTTAACTGATAAGAAAATTTGTTAGAATTTTCAAGATTTTGAATTTTCAAATCAAAAAAGAGAACAGAATATATTAACCGATTTCAAGATTTTATTAAACATTCATTGTAGAATTTTTTATAACCTCGTCATATATTTCGCTACGGAACTATTTAGTTGAAAGGCCGCATGACATAAGGGGCTAACCCACATTTTCAAAATTTTACAGAAGAAACAAAATACATCCTCAGAAATTAAATTTTTAATTAAAAAGAAAAATTAGAAAGTACTTTTCAGATAAATCAGTGGTGAATATTACCTTGTCGTTAAAACCATCACAGCCATAATGCCAATAATCATAATCCCCTTTCACAAAAAATGTCTCTCCCTTCGCATCAGGCAAAGATAATCTCTCATGCACGTTTTTTAATAAACCTTCACAATAATTGAGTGTCATAATGTTTATTTATAAAAAAAATTCATAAACACTCTATACACTTCCAAATTTTCTAAAGAAATAAACAGATGTTTACATAAACAGTCAGAACAGTCAGAAAAATAAATTTTCAGCTTTACAAAAAACAAATTTTCAATTAAAAAGTATAAATTTTCAAGCAGAAGTGGAATAGTTAATTTTTCAGTTTAATCATTTATTTTCAACTGAAAGAAAAATGAATTTTCAACAAAACAGTCAAATTTGGAACCAAAAAAATTAATTTTTTAGCAAATACTTGAATTTTCAACACGAAAGATCAATTTTCTTTAACAAAATGAATTTTCAACCAAGAAGATTAAACTTCTAACAATATTTTTCCACAAGAAGTGGAATAGTTAAATTTTTCTGTTAAAGAAATTAATTTTTAACTAAAGTAATGAATCCTCGGCCAAAAAAAAAACAAATTTTTAACCAAATAAGATGAAGTTTCAACTACTGAGATTACTTTTCCACAAAAAGGCGCAGTTTTAATGGAATGCATAATTAAATTTTCTTTAGACAAAGAAATTAATTTTCAATCAAAAGGAGAAATTTTCAACCAATTTTCAGTTTGAAAAAATTATGTTTCAAACAAAAAATCCAGAAAAATGAAATTTTAAAAGCAAGAAAACCTTTCAACCAAAAACGATAAACTTTTAATTATTATTAAAGATTAAAGATTATTAAAGATTAAATTTTCAATGCAAAAAAATTAATTTTCAACAAAAGAAATTAATTTTCATAGTAAAAAGGACGAGTTTTTAACAAAATAAATTAATTTTCAACTAAAAAAGATAAAACTTCAAGCAAAAATAGAATAGTTACATTTTCAGTTCAAAATTTATTTTCAACTAAAAAAACGAATTTTCCAAAAAATACTTAAATTTTCAACAACAAAAAAATGAATTTTTAAGCAAATACTTTTCAAATAATTCAAATAATTTTCAACAAAATAATTAAATAAGCTTCAACCTCAGTTTATCGAAAATTCCGAAACAGATTTTCAAACAAAAATTATGAAAATTCAAACTTCAACCAAGAAAGATGTATTACAAAAAATATTCTACCAAAAATATGAAGTTTTAATCCAAATGAATAACGAATTTTTCATCCAAAAACACAAATGTACAAAAAAACAGTTGAATTTTCGAACAAAACAAAATTATTTTTTAACAAAATAGATGAATTTTCAACCCAATAATTACAATTTCCACCAAATCATAGACTTTTCAACAAAAAAGAGAATTAAGTTTCAACGAAAGGTGACGAGTTTTTAACCAAATAGTTAAATTTTCCACGCAGAAGATGAATGAACAACCAAAAAGACAAATTTTCAACAACAACAACAAAAAATTTCAACCAAAAACAGAATTGTTCAGTTTTCAGTTAGAAAAAAAATTCAACCAAACGAAAAACGAATTTTCAACAATGGAATAGTGAAATTTTTAGGTACAAAAATTATTTTTCAATATAAAAACTAATTTTCAACAAAACAAATTAATTTTCAAAATAAAAAATACGAGTTTTTAACAAAGGAAACTAATTTACTATTAAGAAACATAAATTTTAAAACAAAAATAGAATAGGTAAATTTTCAGTTCAAAAATTTATTTTCAACTAAAAAACGAATTTTCAACAAAATAGTCAAGCTTTCAACAAACAAATGAATTTTTAAGCGAATAATTTGCAGATAATTAAAAAAATATTTCCAATAATTTTCAATAAAATAATTAAATAAACAGTTTATCAAAAATTCCAAAACAGATTTTCAAACAAAAATTATGAAACTTCAACCTTCGACCAAGAAAGATGAATGATTAAGAACAAAAAAAAACTTTTTTGCCAAAAGTATGAATTTTTAATCCAAAATGACGAATTTTTTATCCAAAAAGACGAATATACAAAAAAAGTTGAATTCTCAAATAAAAAAAATATTTTTTAACAAAATAGATGAATTTTCAACACAATAATTACATTTTCAACCAAATAATAAAATATTTAAGCAAAAGTGATGAATTCAACCAAAAATAGTATTGTTCAGTTTTTAGTTAGAAAAATAAATTTTCAACCGAACGAAAAACGGATTTTGAACAAAATAATTAACTTTTCAACTGATGAAATGAATTTTCAATCAAGAAGATTAAATTCATATCAACAAAGAAACGTTTTCGCAAAAAAATGGAATAGTTGAATTTTGAGATTCAAAAATTAATTTTCTACAAAAAAAACTAATTTTCAACTAAAAAAGATAAAATTCCAAGCAAAAATGGAATCGTTACATTTTCAGTTGAAAATTTATTTTAAACTAAAAAAAAACAGAGTTTTCAACAAAATAGTCAAATTTTCAACCAAAAAAAAATGAATTTTTAAGCAAATACTTTTCAAATCAAATAATTTTCAACAAAATAATTAAATAAACTTCAACTTTAGTTTATCGAAAGTTCCAAAACAGATTTTCAAAAAAAATATGAAACTGCAACCTTGAATCAAGAAAGATGAATTTTAAAAAACAAAAAAGTTTTTCGACCAAAAAGATGAATATTTAATCCAAAAAAACGAATTTCTTATTCAAAAAGATAAATGTAAAAAAAAGCTGTTGAATTATCCAACAAAATTTTTTTTTTTTTTTCAACAGAACAGCTGAATTTTCAATACAATAAATAAATTTTCAACCGAATAGTAGCATTTTTAACCAAAAGAGATTCATTCTGAAACAAAAATATAATAGTAGATCTTTCAAAAAAAAAGAGAACCAACTTTCAACCAAAAGAGACGATTTTTTAACGAAATAGTTAAATTTTCAACCAAATAATAGAATATTTAAACAAAAGTGATCAATTATGAACTAAAAATATACTGATAGAATTTTAAAAAAGAAAGAAAAAAAAAGAAACTTTCAACCTAAAGAGAACAACAAAATAAATTAATTTTCAACTAAAAAAGATAAAATTTCGAGCAAAAATGGAATAGTTACATTTTCAGTTCAAAATTTATTTTCATCTAAAAAACGTATTTTCAACAAAATACTTAAATTTTCAAACAAAACAAAAATTTTTCAAGAAAAAACTTTTCAAATAATTCAAATAATATTTCAAATAATTTTCAACCAAATAATTAAATAAACTTCAACTTCAGTTTATCGAATAGTTGAATTTTCCACGCACAAGATGAATGAACTACCAAAAAGACAAATTTTCAACAAATCTGTTGAATTTTCAACAACAAAAAAACGATAAACTTCCAACCAAAAACAGAATTGTTCAGTTTTCAGTTAGAAAAAAAATTCAACCAAACGAAAAACGGATATTCAACAATGGAACAGTGAAATTTTTAGATACAAGAATTATTTTTCAATACAAAAACTAACTTTCAAGAAAATAAATTAATTTTCAAAATAAAAAGGACGAGTTTTTAACAAAGGAAATTAATTTTATATTAAAAAAGATAAATTTTAAAACAAAAATAGAATAGTTAAATTTTCAGCTCAAAAATTTATTTTCAACTAAAAAAATGAAATTCAACAAAATACTCAAGCTTTCAACAAACAAATGAATTTTTAAGCGAATAATTTTCAGATAATTGAAAAAATATTTCAAATAATTTTCAACAAAATAATTAAATAAACAGTTTATCGAAAATTCCAAATAGATTTTCAAACAAAAATTATGAAACTTCAACCTTCAACCAAGAAAGATGAATGATTAAAAACAAAACAAAAACTTTTTTACCAAGAAGGATGCATTTTTTATCCAAAGAACGAATTTTTTATCCAAAAAGACGAATATACAAAAAAAAGTTGAATTCCCGAATAAAAAAATAAAAAAAATTTTTAACTAGATGAATTTTCAACACAATAATTATATTTTCAAACAAATAATAGCATATTTACACAAAAGTGATGAATTCTGAACCAAAAATATAATAGTAGACTTGAAAAAAAAAGAAGAGAATTAACATTCAACCAAAAGAGACGAATTTTTAACCATTTCCAAATTTTCTAAAGAAATAATGAATGAACTTTTTATTAAAAAAATGAATGTAAAAAAAACAGTTGAATTTTCGAACAAAACAAATTATTTTTTAACCAAATAGATATATTTTCAACACAATAATTAAAATTTCAACCAAATAATAGAATATTCAAACAAAAATCATAAATTCTGAAACAAAGATATAATAGTTGACTTTTTAACAAACAAAAGAAATTAACTTTCAACCAAAAGAGACGAATTTTCAACAAAAAAGAGAATTAACTTTCAACCAAGAGACGAATTTTCAACAAAAAGGTTGAATATTCGACCAAAAAAAAAAAAAATGACTTTCAATAATATAATTAAATTTCAGACTAAATAGTAGAAAATTTAAACAAAAGAGATAAATTTTGAACTAAAACTATAATATTAGACTTTGCAACAAAACAGGAAAAACTTTCAAAGACCCTCTTCCAAATTTTCTAAAGAAATAATAAATGAATTAAACAAAAATGAATGTACAAAAAAAACAGTTGAATTTTCGAAAAAAAAAAAATATTTTTTAACAAAATAGACGAATTTTCAACACATTAATTAAATTTTCAACCAAATAATAGAATATTTAAACAAAAGTGATAAATTCTTAACCAAAGATATAATACTAGACTTTAAAAAAAGGAGAAATAACTTTCAACCAACAGAGACGAATTTTCAACAAAAAAAAAGAATTAACTTTCAACCAAGAGACGAATTTTCGACAAAAA
>CAKNYM010052483.1:361732-391388 GCA_932195095.1 Andricus curvator | reverse complement strand
AAAGGACGAATTGACAACAAAATAGTTACATTTTTAACCAAAAAGATTAATTTTCTCAAAAACAGTTCAATTTTTTAAAACTAAAAAATGAATTTTACAACAAATAAGTAAATTTTTAATCAAATAATTGAATTTTAAACCAAATAGATGTATTTTCTACCTACAAGATTAATTTTTTACCAAAAAGATGAATTTTCAACTAAAAAGATTAATTCTCAATCAAAAACAAGGAATTGACAACAAAATAGTTACATTTAAAAAAAAAAGATTAATTTTCTGCCCAAAAAGATGAATTTTTTTAAAAACAGTTTAATTTGTTGAAGCGAAAATATGAATTTTACAACAGAAAATTAAATTTTAAATCAAATAGTTGAATTTTAAACCAAATAGATGTGTCTTCTACCAACAAGATTAATTTTTTACCAAAAAAATGAATTTTCAGCCAAAAAGATTAATTTTCTCAAAAACAGTTCAATTTGTTAAAACGAAAAAATGAATTTTACAACAAATAAGTAAATTTTTAATCAAATAATTGAATTTTAAACCAAATAGATGTATTTTCTACCAACAAGATTAATTTTTTACCAAAAAGATGAATTTTTAACAAAAGAGATAAAATTTCTATAAAAAAGGACTAATTGTCAACAAAATAGTTACATTTTTAACCAAAAAGATTAATTTTCTGCCAAAAAAGATGAATTTTGTTAAAAACAGTTTAATTTGGTAAAGCGAAAGTATGAATTTTACAACAGAAAAGTACATTTTAAATCAAATAGTTGAATTTTAAACCAAATATATGTATTTTCTACCAAAAATATGAATTTTCAACCAAGAAGATTCATTTTCTATCAAAAAGATTGAATTATCAACAAAATAGGTACATTTTTAATCAAAAATATCAATTTTTCAAACAAGTTTAATTTGTTAAATCGAAAATATTAATTTTACAACAGAAAAATTAATTTTAAATCAAACAGTTGAATTTTAAACCAAATAATTATTTTTTTACTAAAAAAATAAAATTTTCAACCAAAAAGATTAATTTTCTATCAAAAAGGACAAATTGTCAACAAAATAGTTACATTTTTAACCAAAAATATTAATTTTCTGCCAAAAAAGATAAATTTTCCAAAAAAGTTGAATTTGTTAAAGCAAAAATATGAATTTTACAACAGAAAAATTAATTTTAAATCAAACAGTTGAATTTTAAACCAAATGATGTATTTTCTACTAAGAATATAAATTTTCAATCAAAAATAGAATAGTTAGATTAGTTAAAGTTTTAGTTAAAAAAAAAATTTAACAACAAAAACATGAATTTTCAACCAAGAACATTAATTTTCAACCAAGAACATTAATTTTCTGCCAAAAAAGATGAATTTTCTAAACAAACAGTTTAATTTTTTAGAGCGAAAATATTAATTTTACAACAGGAAAGTACATTTTAAATCAAATAGCTGAATTTTAAACCAAATAGATGTATTTTCTACCAAGAAGATACATTTTCAATCAAAAATAGAATAGTTAAAGTTTCAATTAAAAAAATTAATAAATTTTTAACATCAAAAACGTGAATTTTCAACTAAGAACATTAATTTTCTGCCAAAAACATGAATTTTCTAACAAAAAACAGTTTAATTTGTTAAAACGAAAATATGAATTTTACAACAGAAAAGTACATTTTAAATCAAAAAGTTGAATTTTAAACCAAATAGATGTATTTTCTAGCAACAAGATTAATTTTTTACCAAGAAGATAAATTTTCAATGAAAAATAGAATAGTTAAAGTTTCAGTTAAAAAAGTAAATCAATTTTAACAACAAAGACATGAATTTTCAACCAAGAACATTAATTTTCTGCCAAATAAGATGAATTTTCTAAAAAAAAAAAAAAAAACAGTTTAATTTGTTAAAGCGAAAATATGAATTTTACAACAGAAAAGTACATTTTCAATCAAATAGTTGAATTTTAAACCAAATAGATGTATTTTCTACCAAAAAGATACATTTTTTATAAAAAATAAAATAGTTAAAGTTTCAGTTAAAAAACTTAATAAATTTTTAACAACAGAAACATGAATTTTCAACCAAGAACATTAATTTTCTGCCAAAAAACACGAATTTTCTAACAAAAAACAGTTTAATTTGTTAAAGCGAAAATACGAATTTTACAACAGAAAAGTACATTTTAAATCAAATAGTTGAATTCTAAACCAAATAGATGTATTTTCTACCAAGAAGATTAATTTTTAACCAAAAAGATGAATTTTCAACCAAAAAGATGAATTTTATACAAAAAAGAACGAATTATCAACAAAATAGTTACATTTTTAACCAAAGTTCTAAATTTTTTACCAAAAAGATTAATTTTCTGCCAAAAAGATTAATTTGGCAAAAATGTTTAATTTTTTAAAGCAAACATATGAATTTTACAACAAAAAAGTAAATTTTAAATCAAATAGTTGAATTTTAAACCAAATAGATGTATTTTTCACCAAGAATATTAATTTGTTTACCAAAAAGATTAATTTTCTATCAAAAAGGATGAATTATTAACAATATAGTTACATTTTTAACCAAAGAGATGAATTTTTAACGAAAATTATTTAACAAAGTAGTTGCATTTTTTAAGCACCAATTAAAACGAATTTTCAACCAAATAAATGAATTTTTATCTAAAAAAAGATAAAATTTCAAGCAAAAATAATATAGTTAAATTTTTAGTAAAAAAAAAAATAATTTTTAACCAATAAAATACATTTTCAACGAAATAATTAAATTTTTAATCAAACATATGAATTTACAGCCCAAAAAGTACCAATTTTCAAGAAAATAAATGAGTTTTCAAATAAAAAAGATAAATTTTCAACCAAAAATGGAATATTTAAAGTTTAGTTAAAAAAATAAATAAATTTTCAACCCAAAACATTAATTTTTTGCCAAAATAGGATGACTTTTCAACAAAATAGTTACGTTTTCAACCAGAGATGAATTTTTAACTAACATTATGAATCTTCAACAACAAAAAATGATTTGTTAACAAAGTGGTTAAACTATCAGCCAAAACAGATTAATTTTCGACTAAAAATATGAATTTTTAAACACAAAAGATGAAATTTCTACCAAAAGAGATTAATTTTTAAACAAAAAGACGAATTTTTAATCCAAACAAATTTTCAGTTAAGAAGTAAATAACATTCCAACCAAATTATAATTTGAGGGGAAAATAATGTTTAGTATACAATAAAAACTTCGAATAACTATTTTTAATTTATTTTTTTTTGTGGCTATATAAATATAATTTTCATAGATTTCTTGAGAAAATGCAAATAGATTTTTGAAAACTTCAGATTTGTCGAAAAATTATCTAGAAAAATTTTAAGAAATTTTTTTACTTTCCAGGATTTTAACATTTTTTTAGAAAACAATCGTCTCAGTTCAAAAGATATTTAGGAGTTTCAGAAGTTTAGAAGAAAATTAAAAATAATACAAAATAATACAAAAATTTTCCGAAATTCTCCAGTTTTAAAATATTTAAATATATTTTAAACTGACTCAAATTATCCTAAAATTTGGAAAAATCTTTCAATATTCAATCTTTTGAGATCGCAGTGGTTAAACCTAACATTATTATTGTTGTAGAAATTTGATGAACATAAACATTACAATTCTAATTTTCTAACATTTTTTATTTTTTACAGTATATATATTTTTTTTATAGCATTAATTTAGATATTTTTCAAATACCTAAATTGTTAATTTGATGCTTTCGAAAGTTTGGAATAATTGATATTTCAATCAAAAAATATTTTAATTTTAAATAAAAAACAGTTAATTAAAAAAAAATAATTTCAAAAATAATAGTTCAATCCTCAACCTCAATTTTCAACTAAAAAGTTGCATTTTTACCTAAAAGGATTTAGGAGAGTAGTTCAACTTTTAACCAATTTTCAAACAAGAAAAATGAATTCACAATGAAAAATGTAATTGTAGTAGATATTTCAATCAAAAGAGATTTTAATTTAAAATAAAAAGTAGTTGAATCCTCAAGCAAAAAATATACATTTTTGTACACAAAAGACGAATTTACAACATGAATTTTCAAAAAAAAAGATAAATCAACTAGATTTTCTATTAATTTATTTTTTTAGTTTAAAATTAATTTTTTAACTTAAAATTTAAATAATCCACTAGAATATTCCATCATTTTAGTAGAAAATTCACCTTTTTGGATGAAAATTCATCTTTAATGTTGAAAATTAATTTCTTCAGCCGAAAATTTAACTATTCAATTTTTGGTTGACAATTCATCTTTTTGATTGAAAATTCCAATATTCCAGTTCACTTTTTTGACTGAAAGATGAAATATTCCCATTGAAAATTTAATTATTATATTGAAGAATTTTTTTTTCGGTTGAGCATTAATTTTTTAACTGAAAATTTAACTATTCAACTTTTGGCTGAAAATCTATCGTTTTTAATTCAAAATTCATGTAATTTCTTGAAAATTAGTATTTTTTGGTCGAAAATTATTCATCTTGGTTAGAAATTCAACTATTCCAATTTAAAGATTCATAATTTTATTTGAAAATTTATCTTTTTTGGTGTAAAATTCAACCATTCTAATAGAACATTCATAACTTTACTTGAAAATTCATCACTTTGGTTGAAAATTTAACTATTTTGTTGAAAATTCTTTTTTTTTGTTTGAAAATTAATTTTTCTTTAATTGGAAATTTAAGTGTTGCATTCTTGGTGGAAAATTGATCTTTTTTAGTAAAAATGCAACTATTTGATTGAAAATTGATTTTTCTAGTTGAAGATTCAACTATTTGGTTGAAAATTCGTATCTTTTTGGTCATAAATTTTTATCCGGGATTTGGCTAGACACCTGATGTAGCACCAGCCTAACATTAACTACATTCTTTCTCTCAAATTTCAGAGAATTTTAATGAGATGGACTGATCAAGAAATCAGAAAGGAACATGTACGGTGAAGGATTAGAATCGGTGTCCGAAGGATGGCGCCAAATACGAGACTTGAGTACTACTACAGATCCTAATCTTAGTTCGACAGTGCAAGAAGAAGATCATTTTTGCAAACTAATCCTGTACAAAGAAATCGAAGATTCAAGGTATGTCCTAAAACTGCACACAGGCCTCGGACTCACAAACTATTGATACTTATTTCTATATTTTTCACCACTTAACCAAGAAAATATTTTCATTTTAAATCAAAAACAGTTGAATTGAACCAAAAAGGACGGATTTCTCACAAAATAGTTGAATCCTCAACCAAAACAGATCAATTTTCTACCAAGAGAGATCAATTTTAAAATTAAAACGACGAATTTTCAACCAAGAACGATTTTTCAGTCAATAAAGAAAAAAAATTTATCCAAAATTTTGAATTTTTAACCAAATAGTTAAATTTTCAACCAAAAAGATGAATTTCCGATTAAGAAGATCAATTTTCTACCGAAAAAGATGAATTCTGAACAAAATACATAAATTTTTAATCATATAGTTCACTTTTCTACCAAGAAATGATGTGATGTTAGTCCAAACCTTTTCTTATTAATTTTTGGTTTAATTTTTGTTGGTTTCTAAATTTTTTTAACCAAATTGTTCAATTTTTGAGCCGAAAATACGAATTTTCTATAAAACCGTCGAACCCTCAGCCCGAGAATATGAATTTTAAACAAATAAGTTAATTTACAATCAATCAGTTGAATTTTCAATTAAATAGTTGAATTTACAGTTTAAAAAATTAAGTTTTAACAACAAAAACTGAATTTCCAACCAAAAATGTAATAGTTGATATTTCAACAACAAAATATTTTACTTTAAAATAAAAAACAGTTGGATTTAGCCAACAAAAATGAATTTTCAACAAAATACTTGAATCCTCAACTAAACCATATTAATTTTCAACTAAACAGTGACATTTTTAAACAAAAAATTGATTTTCAACAAAAAGAGACGAACTTTGAACAAAATACATAAATTTTCGACCAAATTGTTCATTTTTCGAGCCGAAAATAGATCTTTCTACAAAACATTCGAATTTTCAATCACTCAGTTGAATTTTCAACAAAATAGTTACATTTTCAAGCAAAAAGATAAATTTTCAACTATGAAGATTAAGCTTCTACCAGAAAAGACGAATTTTTAACAGAAGACGTACATTTTTAACCAAAGAGTTCACTTTTCTACCAAGAAAGACGAATTTTCAACTAAATAGTTTTAACCATGAATGTGATGTTACTCCAAATTTATTTGAATAATTTTTAGTTTAAATTTTTTTCGTTTCTAAAAATTTGTAACCAAATTGTTGATATTTAAAGCCAAACAGACGAATTTTCTATAAAACCGTCGAATTCTCAAACCGAGAATATGAATTTGCAACAAAAAAGTTAATTTGCGATCAATCAGTTAAAATAGTGAAATTTATAGTTTAAAAAATAAAGTTTTAACAACAAAAACTGAATTTTCAACGAAAAAATGTAATAGCTGATATTTTAACAACAGAATATTTTAGTGTAAAATAAAAAGTAGTTGGATTTAGCCAACAAAAATTAATTTTCAAGAAAATATTTGAATCCTCAACTAAAACATATTAATTTTCAACTAAACAGTTGCATTTTTAACCAAAAATGATATTTTTTTAACAAAAAAGATAAAATTCTAACAAAATAGAGAAATTTTTAACCAAATAGTTAAATTTTTTACCAAATTGTTCATTTTTCGAGCCGACAATATGATCTTTTTACAATACATTCGAATTTTCAGCAAAATAGTAAAATTTTCGGTTAAAAAAATTAATTTTTAACAAAAAAACGAATGTTTAACTAAAATTATGAATCTTAACAAACAAAAATTTACTTTTAGGAAAGTAGTTCAACTTTCGATCAAGAAGTGAAATTTTCAACATAAAAAGATGAATAGTTATCGAAAAATGTGATAGTTGATATTTCAACAAAAAAAAAGATTTTAATTTAACATAAAAAAACAGTTAAATTTAACCAACAGAAACGAAATTACAGCGAAATTTTGGAATCCTCAACTAAGACAGATTAATTTACAACCAAAAAGTAGAATTTTTAATCAAAATAGATGACATTTCTTACAAAAGAGGTGAAATTTTTCACAAAAGTGATGATTTTTTAATTAAATAGATAGTATTTTACCAAAAACATAAATTTTCAACCAAGAAGATAAATTTTCTGTCGAAAAAGCCGAATTTTCTACAAAATATGCGAATTTTCACAAATAGTTAAAGTTTCTACTAAAAAAAGATCAATTTTTAGAAAAATACATAAATTTTCTACCAATTGTTCATTTTTCGAGCCGAAAATACGATGTTTCTACAAGACATTTGAATTTTAAACAAAATAGGTAAATTTTATGTTCAAAAACTTAATTTTCAACTGAAATTATGAATCTTGAAAAAAATTTAACTTTTAGGAAAGTTTTTACCGATTTTTTTTTTACCAACTTTCAACCAAGGAGTGAAATTTTTAATCTAAAAAGATGAATAGTTAACGAAAAACTTAATTTTTCGATATTTCAACAACAAAATATTTGAATTAAAAAAAACAAAGACAGTTAAATTTACCTAACAGAAACGAAATTACAACGAAATTCTTGAATCCTCAACTAAGACAGATTAATTTACAACCAAAAAGTAGCATTTTTAAACAAAATAGATTTAAAATTTCTTACAAAAGAGATGAAATCTCTCACAAAAGAGATGATTTTCAATTAAATAGATAGTATTTTACCAAAAACATAAATTTTCAACCAAGAAGATTAATTTTCTGCTGAAAAAGACGAATTTTCAAAAAATACATGAATTTTCAAACAATTAGTTGAAGTTTCTACTAAAAAAAGATCAATTTTTAATCAAAAATATAATTTGTAAATGTTTAGTTAAAAAGATTAATTTTCACAAAAAAAAAAACTAATTTTCAACAAAATACATACATTTTCTACCAAATTTTTGAATTTGCGCGTCGAAAATACGAATTTTCTACAAAACCCTTGGATTTTCAACAAAAAAGTTCATTTTTATCCAGACAGTTATATTTTTAACCGTGAAAGGTAAAATTTCTACAGAAAAAGATGAATTTTGGAACCAAAAAGATGAATTTTCAACTAAGAAGTATGAGTTTTGTACAAAATGGTTGAATTTTTATCAAAATCATTCAATTTTGAACTAAAAAATATGATTTTTTAACCAAAAGTATAATAGTGGACTTTTAAGACGAAAAAAATGAACTTTAAGCCAAAAATATTAACATTTTCTTATTGAGTAAGACTAAAGAATAACATTTTCAGGGTGGCCGTTGGACCGGGAAACCGGGAATTTTTTTAGACCGGGAAAAACCGGGAAATGACAGTAAATTTATTTTTGACCTGGAATTTTACAAATCATTCGAAGAAAAATCTGTCCAAGTTCGATTTCAACAGTTTCTTAAACAATTAGTTGAATAATAATGATAATAATGTTTTTCAATTATGATATAATTCAGTTTACAATTCGTAATTCAAAAATAATTTACTTTAAAAATTTTCCATTTTAGATTTTTATTTTTAAGCATGCATTTTCAATTTAAGAATTTTTTAATGCAGTCTTCAAGACTTAAACAACTAAAAATTAAAAGCGTTTGAAGTTGAAAATTTTAGATAAAAAACATTTTTATTTCATCAACTGTAAATATAAATAAATAAATTATTTTTAAAATGGATCTGTACTTTAAGTATTAAAAACTGAACAATAATTGATTTGACAAAACGATTCTAAATATGTTTAAAATGTAAGAATTTAAGAAGAATTCCGATTGAAACTTTACAAACTATTTTCAACTTAAAAATAACTTCAGAATAATATATTAGTAATTAAAGGCTTTCATTAAATTAAAAATATTGTTTCAGTCCAAAATATTCAATTTTTAACCCCTTCAATGTGAAATTTTTTAATTAAGAAAAAGAATTATTATTTATTATTTAGCGATATTTGATTGTTCATTTAAGACGAGTAAATTGAAACCAAATATTTAAAAGTAAACAATTTAAAACTGAATTGTTTGACACAGAAAGCCTTGATTCGTTAAAATTTCGAAGTGCTTTTAAATTTTGAACGTTACAATTTCAATTATCATATTTAAAAAATGTTCAATTTGTAACTGAAATTGTTAAATTTTTATGTATAAATAACAATTGAACACTTATTATTTGTAGACAAAATTTGAGTATTTTTAAGAGATATTTAAAAGTTTTGAAAAGATTCCAAATTAATTTAAAAGAAAGTGTAGATTTTTTCCGATTTCAAACAAAAAATTTAGAAGCTTTTTAAGAATCGTGAAAGGCGTCAAAAAATAAAAACATTTTCTTAAGATTCCTAGGAAAATTTAAAATGATTTTTCATTTTTAAAAATTATTTTAAGAGAATATTTAAAAAGGTTTTAAGAGAATATTTAAAAATATTTTAAGAGAATATTTAAAAATATTTTAAGAGATTTCCAACATTGTCTAAAAAGAATCTGGAAGATTTTAGGGAATTTTTTTTAAATTTGCAGGATTTTCTAAAAATTGTAGGAAAAATTCGACTCATTTTAAAAGATATTTAGAAGTTCTGAAAAAAGTTTTAAAATAATTTTATATTTGAAAAAATTTAAAACAACTTCTAGATTTCTCAAGATTTTCAAATAAAATGTTGAAGCCTTTCAAGGATGTTTAAACTATTTTAAATTAAAATAATTTAACTTCGAATTTAAGAAGTGTTCAGTTAAAAAGAATCCTAATTTTTCAATAAATTTTTAATGTTTCCAGCTTAAAATTGCTTAAAATAATAAAATTTTGAAAATTTTAAATTTCATTGATTGATTCTTTAATTTAGTGCATTGAAAATGATAACGTCGATTTATATTTTTGGAATGGAATCTGAATCTTTGAACTCTATAATTTATAAAAGTTAAAACTTCTAAATTTTGCAGTTTATCCGCATTTCATTTAAAATTGTTCAATTGAAAAGTGTTAGTAGTTTCCATTTTATACGTTTTTATTTTTATTGAGCATTTGAATACAAAATTTTTGAATTAAAAAACTTTTAAACTTCAATTTTAAAAGTTTAAAATTCAAGAGTTCCACTTTTATTTTTTATTACTTCAAATGGAAAAAATTTTTAGCTTTAGAGTTCGAATTTTTTAATTTTATTGCCCGTGAAAAATGTTTGCGAACGGGGAAATGACCAGAAATTTTTTTCTTCGATTAAAACGGCCACCTTGATTTTAAATAAACATTTAACTTCCTTTTTAATACTTTTAAAATTTCATGTTAAAAAACTACAAATTTTTGTTAAAAAATAAAGTGAATTTTTCATTTCGGATTACATGTGAGTTTAATACTTGAAAAATTTTGTGACACAATGTTGAAATTAATTTTTCTTTTCAAATTTGTGACACTGTTTACTAGGGTGGTCCAAAAAAATTATTTTTCTGATTTTTTAAAGTCTCGCCCCCTCATTTCGTGTCTTTTCGCAAAACAAAATTTTCCTAATTTTTTGAGATTTTTAAAAAAATGTTTAGAGGTAGGGCACGAACTTTAAAGTACCCCAAAGTGTTAAAAATTGAGTAAGTCCTTGAAATTTAAAAAGAATCGTAAAAACATTACAACGATGATGTAAAACAAATAAATGTAAAAAAAATGGTTTAAAATTTAATTTACCCCCAACTTTGCCAAAACTCACCCCTTAAGACACTAAAAAATAATTTTTAAGTGTCTTTTCTGAATTTTATGAAAGTAAAATGAAAATTTGAGTGGGAAATTATATAAAAAAATTTATTATACAAATATGAAAAATGGTCCCCTTAAAATAAACATTTTTCCCCTTTTCACCCCCAATAATCCATAAAAAAATACATTTTATTTTTTTTAAACTTTTTCATTCAATATACATATATTATATATATTGAAAGAAAAAGTTGTAAAGAGAGAAAATGTAATTTTTTATGGATTATTAAGGGTGATATGGGGAAAAATGTTTATTTTAAGGGCACTATTTTTCATATTTGTATAATAAATTTTTGCATATAATTTGCCGTATTTAACCATTATATTTTTGCTTAAAAATTGATCTTGTTTTAGTAGAAACTTTAAATATTTGTGAAAATTCCTGTATTTTGTTGAAAATTCGTCTTTTTCGACAGAAAATTAATCTTCTCGGTTGAAAATGTATGTTTTTGATAAAATACTATCTATTCGATTGAAAATTCATCTCTTTTGTAAGAAATTTCATCTATTTTGTTTAAAAATGCTACTTTTTGGTTGTGAATTAATCTGTCTTAGTTGAGGATTCAAGAATTTCGTTGTAATTTCGTTTTTGTTGGTTAAATTTAACTGTTTTTTATTTTAAATTAAAATGTTTTTTGTTGTTGTTGAAATATCAACTATTACATTTTGCGTTAACTATTCATCTTTTTAGGTTGAAAATTTCACTTCTTCATTGAAAGTTGAACTACTTTCCTAAAAGTTTTTTTTTTAAGATTCATAATTTTAGTTGAAAATTAGTTGTTTTTTTTGTTGTTAAAAATTGATTTTTTTCACCTAAGATTTAACTATTTTGTTGAAAATTCAAATGTATTGTAAAAACATCATATTGTTGGCTCGAAAAATGAACAATTTGGTAAAAGATTTTAACTATTTCGTTGAAAATTTATGTATTTTGTTAAAAGTTCATCTTTTTTGGTAAAAAAAAAAACATCTTTTTCGGTTAAAAATGCAACTGTTTAGTTGAAAATTAATTTTTGTTGGCTAAATCCGACTACTTTTTATTTTAAACTAAAATATTCTGTTAAAATATCAGCTATTACATTTTTTCGTTGAAAATTCAGTTTTTGTTAAAACTTTATTTTCTAAACTATAAATTTCACTATTTGAACTGATTGATTGTAAATTAACTTTTTTGTTGAAAATTCATATTCTCGGTTTGAGAATTCGACGGTTTTATAGAAAATTCCTCTATTTTTCTTGAAAGTTCAATAATTTTATTAAAAATTTTTAGAAACGAAAAAAATTTAGAGTAACAATTATTCAAATAAATTTGAAATAACATCACATCCATGGTTCAAACTATTTAGTTGAAAATTCGTCTTTTTTGGTAGAAAAGTGAACTATTTGGTTAAAAATGTATGTCTTCTGTTGAAAATTCGTCTTTTCTGGTAGAAACTTAATCTTCTTGGTTGAAAATTTAACTATTTGATTAGAAATTTATGTAATTTGTTGAGAATTCATCTTTTTTAGTAGAAAATTAATCTTCTTAGTGAAAAATTTATGCTTTTGCTTGAAAATTTAACTATTTTGTTGAAAATTCAACTGAGTGGTTGAAAATTCAATTGTTTTGTAGAAAGTTCGTATTTTCTGCTCGAAAAATGAAAAATTTGGTCGAAAATATATGTATTTTGTTAAAAGTTCGTTTTTTTTTGTATAATAAATTTTTTTATATTATTTGCCACTTAAATTTTCATGTTACTTTCATAAAATTCAGAAAAGACACTTAAAAATTACTTTTTAGTGTCTTAAGGGGTGAGTTTTTGCAAAGTTGGGGTAAATTAAATTTTTTTAAAAATTTTTTCAGGCTTCGTACTGCTCACATGGTTACATCATCGTTGTAAAAAGCTTTTACGATTCCTTTTAAAATTCAAGGACTTACTGAATTTTTAACACTTTGGGGCACTTTAAAGGTCATGCCCTACCTCTAAACATTTTTTTTTAAATCTCAAAAAATTAGGAACATTTTTTTCATCAAAAGACACAAAATGAGGGGGTGAGATTTTAAAAAATCAGAAAAATAATGTTCATATATTCAATATATATTATATATATATTGAAAGAAAAAGTTATAAAGAAAGAAAATATAATTTTTTAGGGATTATTAAGGATGGAATGGGGAAAAATGTTTATTTTAAGGGTACTATTTTTCATATTTGTATAATAAAATTTTTTATATAATTTGCCACTTAAATTTTCATTTTACTTTCATAAAATTCAGAAAAGACACTTAAAAATTAGATAAATCAACTAGATTTTCTATTAATTTCTTTTTTTTGTTTAAAATTAATTTTTTTAACTTAAAATTTAAATAATCCACTAGAATATTCCATCATTTTAGTTGAAAATTTACCTTTTTGGTTGCAAATTCATCGTTTTTGTTGAAAATTAGTTTCTTTAGCTAAAAATTTAACTATTCAATTTTTGGTTGACAATTCATCTTTTTGTATGAAAATTCCAATATTCCAATTAATTTCTTTGATTGAAAGTTGAAATATTCCCGTTGAAAATTTAATTATTATGTTGAAGAATTGTTTTTTTTCGGTTGAGCATTAATTTTTTAACCTGAATTTAAATAATTCAGTTGTATATTCTATAATTTTAGTTAAAAATTTATCTCATTGGTTGAAAATTAACTTTTTTAACTGAAAATTTAACTATTCAACTTTTGGCTGAAAATCTATCGTTTTTAATTCAAAATTCATGTATTTTCTTGAAAATTAGTCTTTTTTGGTCGAAAATTAATCTTGGTTAGAAACTCAACTATTCTAGTTTAAAGATTCATCATTTTATTTGAAAATTTATCTTTTTGGTGTAAAATTCAACTATTATAATAGAAGATTCATAACTTTAGTTGAAAATTCATCACTTTGGTTGAAAATTAATTTTTCTTCAATTGAAAATTTAAGTGTTGCATTCTTGGTGAAAATTTAAGGGGAATATTTTTTATATTTGTATAATAAATTTTTTTATATAATTTCCCACTTGAATTTTCATTTTAATTTCATAAAATTCAGAAAAGACACTTAAAATTTACTTTTTAGTTTCTTAAGGGGTGAGTTTTGGCAAAGTTGGGGGTAAATTAAATCTTTTTTAAATTTTGTCATGCTTCGTACTGCTCACATGGTAGTTTTACATCATCATTGTAAAGTTTTTACGATTATTTTTAAAATTCAAGGACTTACTGAATTTTTAACACTTTGGGGTACCTCTAAACATTTTTTTTTAAATCTCAAAAAATTAGGAACATTTTTTTCACCAAAAGACACAAAATGAGGGATTTTAAAAAATCAGAAAAATAATTTTTTTGAACCCCCCTACTTTTGACACTATTTTTGATCTCTGAAGTGAGTCCGAGGCCTAAAGACATTAAAAAACTGCTAATAATGTACTAAAGCTAATAACAAATTTTGATTATTTTTAGGGTGCGAATATGGGACGTGATGATTCTAATTCCGAATCTATTGTTGCTCCTATTCATTATCATCAGATTTAACAGAGCGCGACTCAAACTTCGAGCGACGAGTAGCCCAATATTTTTAGCATTTTATGGTCTTGTGATTTGTAATGTAGTAATTTCAGTGATTCGATGCGTCGTCTCGATGACTGTGAATGCAGCAGCATCAGTTGGTGGCAAAGCGGACAAGGTGCTATGGGTCACAGTTAGATTTTTCCTACTGTCGACGGAAATGAGTGTCGTCATTTTTGGTTTGGCTTTCGGTAAGGTTTCGTCTAATATTACAGGCCTCACAGATCCACTAGTAATCCAGATAATTGGAAGTAATTTAAGTAATCCAAGCAATTAACTTGTCTATATCTTTTTTAGTTGAAATTCATGTATTTTGTAAAAATTCGCCTTTTTCAGCAGAAAATTAATTTTCCTCGTTGAAAATTCACGATTTTGATTGAAAATTCAACTTTATGGTGGAAAATTAATCTAATTTGTAGGAAATTTAACAGTTTTGTTCAAAAGTAATTTTTTGTTTGAAAATTCAATTGTTCTGTTGGAAGTTCGTCTTTTTGGATTGAAAATTTAACTAATTTGATCGAAAAATTTATTTATTTGCTTGAAAATTTAACCGCATCGTTGAAAAACGTTTTTTTTATTGAAAATAATTTTGTTTTAATTGCAAATTTAAATATTCCAGTTGAAGATTCTTCATTTTAGTTGAAAATTCATTCCTTGATTACAAATTTGACTATTTTGTTGAATATTCTATTTTTGGTAAAAGATTTATTTTTTAATGGAAATTGTCAGTATTTCATTTGTGGTTAAAAAAATGTATCTTTTTTAGTTACAAATTCAACTGTTTTTTGGATGAAAATTTATCTTTTTTAGTTGAAAATTTAACTATGTTGTTGAAAATTCGGTTTTATTGGTTGAAAATTAACTTTTTGAACTGATAATTTAACTTTTACATTTTTGATTGTAAGGTTATCTTTTTCAGTTGAAAATTCAACTAGTGGGTTGAAAATTCATCTATTTCGTTAAAAATTTGTCGTTTTTGGTAGAAAATTAATCTTTATTGTAAAAAAATTCAACTACTTGGTTAATATTCCAACTGCTTGTTAAAAATTCATTTTTTTAGTTTTTTTTTTTGTTTTAGTTAAAAATTCCTCTTTTTGTTTGAAAATTTAATTATTTTACTAAAAATTCGTTGTTTTTTGGTTGAAATTTTTTTTTAATGTAGATTTAACGATTCTAGTCGAAGACTCTTCATTTTAGTTGAAAATTCATTCCTTGATTACAAATTTCACTATGTTGTTAAAGATTATATTTTTTGTAAAAGATTTATTTTTTAATTGAAATTGTAAGTATTTCATTTTTGGTTGAAAATTTATCTTTTTTGGTGAAAAATTAAACTGTTATTTGGATGAAAAATTATCTTTTTTATTTGAAAATTTAACTACTTGGTTGAAAGTTGAACTACTTTGTTAAAAATTCATTTTTCTCGTTGAAGATTCTTGATTTCAGTTGAAAATAATTTGGTTGAAAATAATTTGGTTGAAAATTTAACTATGTTGAAAATTCGGTTTTACTGGTTGAAAATTAACTTTTTTAACTGAAAATTTAACTTATACATTTTTTATTTTGAGTTTATCTTTTTCAGTTGAAAATTCAACTAGTGGGTTGAAAATTCATCTATTTTGTTAAAAATTTGTCGTTTTTGGTAGAAAATTAATCTTTTTTGTAAAAAATTCAAACACTTGGTTAATATTCGAACTACTTGTTAAAAATTCATTTTTTAGTTTTTTTGGTTTTAGTTAAAAATTCCTCTCTTTGATTGAAAATTTAATTATTTTACTAAAAATTCGTTGTTTTTTGGTTGAAAATTTATTTTTTGAATGTAGATTTAACTATTCCAGTTGAAGATTCTTCATTTTAGTTGAAAATTCATCTCCTTGATTAAAAATTGGACTATTTTGTTGAATATTCGATATTTTTGTAAAAAAAAAATTTTCTTTACAATGAAAATGTAAGTGCTTCATTTTGGTAGAAAATTTATATTTTTTAGCTAAAAATTCAACTGTCTAGGTGAAAAGTTGTCTTTTTAGTTGAAAATTCAACTGCTTGGTTAAAAATTCATGTATAATTTTTAAATTCGTTTTTTTTGGTAGAAAATTAATCTTCTGAGTTGAAAATTTATATTTTTGGTTAAAAATTCATTTATTTGGTTAAAAATTAATCCACTTTGTAGAAAACTAATCTTCTCGGTTCAAATTGTATTTTTGTGGTGGCAAATTCAATTATTTGGTTAAAACATATTCTACTTTGAAGAAAATTCAACAATTTTGTGAAAAAGTTTGTTGTTGTTAAAAGTTCAACGGTTTTGCTAAAAATTCGTCTTTTTGGGTTAAAAATTCAACTAGTTTGTTAGAAAATTCAAGGATTTGGTTGACAATTAACATGTAAAAAAAAAATTTTGTTGAAAAGTAGGGGAAACCACCCTACAGTAGATAATGATTTACAGTAGATAATCTTACTTAGCTGGAAAACTGACAAAAATTGTTCATTACTTTTGTTAGTATAACGTTTCAGCAAGGATACTATATCTTCTGACGAAGTTTCATTGAAATTTTATAATTAATTAATGAGTGAGAGCAAAAAATTTATTTTTAACCTGAAAAAAAAATTTCACCTCTTCTTTATTCATACTTTTTAACTTAATGAAACATTTTTATGACATGTTTATAGATTAGAATCAAAGCTTGAAGTTTAATGAACAATATTTAATAGTACAAAGTATTCTTTCTTTAATATTTATAAATATTTAAGGACTTTTCATTGGATATTACATTCTCCAACAGTAGATAACCAACAGTAGATAATCGGAAAATTACAAAAAATGTCTCTGTCAAAATTGGCAGCTCTGCGACTGTCTCGCAGTTGTTTTAAGATAAAGGTTGTGTTTGTTTAAATTCAAATTATTATAAAAAATAAACTAAGAAAATAGTGTAAATTATTAGTTATTAAAAAGCTCATAAATTTGAATTGTGTTTCAAGAAGCCTTTCGGAAAAGATATAATTTTTAGGATTAAGGTATGTAAAAAAGCTGCACTTTTCTGTCATCGCAAGTCAGGTTAAATTGTATGAGGATTAAACATCTCGTACCAATCGTACCAATCTTACGAAATATCAGAGATAAAAAAAATGTCAATAACTTAAACTTTTGCGTTTTTTGTGAAATAATCATAGTTTCAACTATTATTTACTCGAAAAATTGATTTTAATTGTAAGTATACTAATGATAAATTATAATTATCCAGAATTGAGTATTCTGACTTGCCCAGGAGCAATATCAGAAACGATTATCTATTGATGGACAAAGGTGTCAAAATCGTACCCTTGACCAGGTCTAATAAAAATATTTTATACAGCTAATTAATTAATTACGTGATCTTTTTTTCTAGAAGAATACTCAATTGAATATGTAAGCTTTATTTAACAATGATCATCTTTCTTTATTTTTGGAAACTGATGCAGTTAAATGCTGCTGAATTTTTTCCTATCTACTGTAGGGTGGTTTCCCCTATCCGTTTTGTTTCAAAAGCTTAAAGGTTTTGTTGAAAATTCGTCTTTTTGGATGACTTCAACTGGTTTTTTATTTAAAATTAAAATTTGTTTGGGCTGAAATCTCAATTATGCATTACATTTTTTGTTGAGAATTCTTCTCTTTTGGTTAAAACTTAATCTGCTTTGTAGGAAACTCCACAGTATTGTTAAAAAGTCAATATTTTGTTTGAAGATTCTTCATTTTAGTTGAAAATTCATCACTTTGTTTGAAAATTTAACTATTTTATTGAAGAATCATTGTTTTTTAGGTGAATATTTATTTTTGAACTGAAAATGTATCTTTTTCAGTTGAAAATGTATGTATTTTTTCAAACATTCGTCATGTTCGATGAAAATTAATGCATTTTTAGGAGTTGTTTCCCCCTCGTTTTAAATTTTCGAGAATTTATTTTGAGCAAATGCTCTCGAGAATATGTTCAGCGTTTAAGCTCGAACAGAGAATTTATAGAGTATTTAAGAGAATTTAGAGCATTTATTGTTTAAACAAATATATATCATATTTAATAAATATATTTTACAAAAACATTCCAGAGTGAAATAAGCATATAGTACTTTTTTTAAATTACATTATTATCGTTAAAAATAGCAACTATTTGGTTGAAAATTAATCTGTTTTGGTTGAGGATTTAAACTATTTTGTGTAAAATTCATCTTTTTTGGTTGAATTCAACTATTAGTGGTATAAAATTGAAAACCTTTTTGGCCGAAATATCAAATATCACGTTTATCGTTGAGAATTCATCTTCTTTGGAAGAAAATTCAATTACTTATCTGGAAGTGGAACTGCTTTGTTAAAAATTCATTTATTTGGTTAATGATTCATCATTTAGTTGAAAAGCCTTTTTTTGGTTCCAAATTTAATTATTTTGTTAAAAATGATGTTTTCTAGTTGAAAATTAATTATTTTAACTGAAAATTTAACGCGTACATGTTTGGTTCAAAATTTATCTTCTTAAGTGGAAAATTTAAATATTTGGCTAAAAATTCCTGTATTTTATTGAAAATTCGAATTTTGTGGGACAATCTCTAATCTCCTTTTCAACTAATTCATCTTTTTGGTTGAAAATTCCTTTCTAAATTCAAATATTCGGTTGAAAATTCATCTATTTGGGTAGAAAATTCATCTTATTGGTAGACAATTGATCTTTTTGGTTGCAAATTAGTTTTTTCTAGTCACTTTTTTGGTTAGAAATTAGTAGGGTTTCAAAGATTTGAAAAGATTTGAAATTGTTTTTTGAAATCCACCTAGAATTCTTATTAATTTACCCTGCATTCTTTTAAATTCTTTGGAATTCTCTTGATTTTTTTTTAATTCACTTGAATTCTTCTAAATTTACTCAATTCTACTTAAGGCAATGGATTTTTTTTTAATTACCAAATTTCTGTATT
This sequence comes from Andricus curvator, assembly GCA_932195095.1. Lineage (NCBI taxonomy): Eukaryota > Metazoa > Arthropoda > Insecta > Hymenoptera > Cynipidae > Andricus > Andricus curvator. The sequence continues at coordinate 372,096 of CAKNYM010052483.1, read as the reverse complement.
TAATTGATCCTGAAGTTCTTTAACCTCACCTTGAATTTTCAGGTATTTCATCAAATTCTTTTGAATTGCCTTGAATTTTTCTAAGCTCATTTCAAAGTTACGGAATTCAATGAAGTTTTTTCATATTTTTAAATTGTTTTCAATTCATTGGATTTTTTTTTTAATTCACCTTGAATTTTGATGAATTTCATCGAATTCATCTCGTTTAACTTAAATTCCTGTAAATTCACTCAAACTTTACTGAAATAAATGGATTGTTTAAGTTTAAAAAAAAATTTCCAACTCATTTGAATTTTTTTGAAATGTTTTGTAGTCATTAGTCACTTTTTTGGTTAGAAATTAGTAGGGTTTCAAAGATGTGAAGAGATTTGAAATTATTTTTTGGAATTCACCCTGAATTCTTATTAATTTACCCTGCATTCTTTTAAATTCTTTGGAATTCTCTTGAATTTTTTTTTAATTCACTTGAATTCTTCTAAATTTACTCAAATCTACTGAATTCAATGGATTTTTTTCAATTAACAAATTTTTTTATTTAATTGATCCTGAAGTTGTTTAACCTCACCTTGAATTTTTAGGCATTTCATCAAATTCTTTTGAATTCCCTTAAATTTTTCTAAGCTCATTTCAAAGTTACGGAATTCGATGAAGTTTTTTAATATTTTTAAATTGTTTTCAATTCATTGGAATTTTTTTTTAATTCACCTTGAATTTTTAAGATTTTCATCGAATTCTTCTCCTTTATCCCTAATTCCTCTACATTCATTCCAATTTTTGGTAAATCAATTGTATTTTTTTTTATTACAAAATTTTTCCAATCCATTTGGATTCTTTTGAATTTAACTTGAATTGTTTTAATGAATTTCAAAGAATTAATTCACAAGAAGTGAGGGATTTTGTAGGGTTTCAAAGATTTCAAGAGATTTTGAAATATTTTTCGTAATTCATTTGGCATTTGCCCTGAATTCTTATTAATTTATCCTGAATTCTTTTAAATTCTTCTAAATTCACTCAATTCTACTTAATTCAATGGATGTTAGAAAGTTTTCGATTAATTCATCTTGAGGTCTTTAAAATTTACCTTAAATTCTTAGGCATTTCATGAAATTCTTTTAAATTTTCTTTAATTTTTCTAAACTCATTTCAAACTTTGTTCCATAAATTCTGTCATATTTTCGAACTGTTTTGAAATTTACTTCATTGTTTTTTTTTTCTTTCAGTTTGATTTGTTATGAATTTCATCGAATTCTTCTCGTTTCCTTTAAATTCCTGTAAATTCACTCAAACTTTACTGAAATAAATAGATTATATGAGTTTAAAAACAAATTTCCAACTCATTTGAATTTTTTTGAATTGTTTTGTAGTCATTAGTCACTTTTTCGGTTAGAAATTAGTAGGGTTTCAAGGATTTGAAGAGATTTTAAATTATTTTTTGGAATTCACCCTGAATTCTTATTAATTTACCCTGCATTCTTTTTAATTCTTTGGAATTCTCTTGAATTTTTTAATTCACTTGAATTCTTCTAAATTTGCTCAATTCTACTTAATTCAATGGACTTTTTTTAATTACCAAATTTCTGTATTTAATTGATCCTGAAGTTCTTTAACCTCACCTTGCATTTTTAGGAATTTCATCAAATTCTTTTGAATTCCCTTGCATTTTTCTAAGCTAATTTTAAAGTTACGGAATTCAATGAAGTTTTTTCATATTTTTAAATTGTTTTCAATTCATTTGATTTTTTTTTTTTCAAATTCACCTTGAATTTTTATGGATTTCATCGAATTCTTCTCGTTTATCTTAAATTCCTCTAAATTCATTCCAATTTTAGGGAAATCAATGGTATTTTTTTTATTACAAAATTTTTCCAATCCATTTGGATTCTTTTGAATTTAACTTGAATTGTTTTAAAGACTTATAAGTTAATCCTGAATTTGTTACCCTTTAAGCGCGAAAAAAGTACCCTTAGGTCCCTATATTTTATCCCATAGCGACTGTGAGGCCTGATATTACTTTTAAAAAAATAGAGAGATCCTGGAAGAATGAAGGAAAATATTTTTTCTGTTACAGGACATCTAGATAGTCGCTCGAGCATTCGCAGAGTCTTACTGTCCACTTCTTTCATAGCACTAGCTTACACGATAACTCAGGGTACTTTGGAATTAGTTCTACCGGATGACATGTTTTATATAGGTAGCAAGGAGCTTTTCGTTTTCGGTCATGGGGGAATGATGTTTTGGTTTTGTAGCAGTCTCGTATTCACATCGGTAAGTAAAAATTTATTCAGGATGCACAATCTTTCCCCTATTTCCCTTTTTTTTAATTTCCCTTTTTTCCCCTATAGGGGATAGGGGAGTTTATCAGTAGAGTTCTCAAAAGCCCAAGAATTTATGTTGAGCAAATGCTCTCGAGAATATGTATTATTCTATTTTATTGAAAATTTGTTTGTAGAAAATTAATCTTTTGGGTTGAAAGTTCCACTATTTGGTTAAAAATTAAATTTTTCAGTTGATGATTCATCATTTTAGTAAAAAAAAAACTTTTTTTTAATTTAACTATTTTCTTGAAAATTGTTTTTTTTTTTTGAAAATTTTTGTTTGACAGTTTGACAACAAATTTCTTTGGTTGAAAATGTAACTATTAGGTTGAAATTTCAATTTTTTTTTAGCATTCATTTGTTTTGTTAAAAATTAATCTTTTTTCGTGGAAAATTATTCTTTTTGGTTGAAAATTTATCTTTTTTGTTGAAAATTTATTTATTTTTGTTTGTTAAAAATTAGTTTTCGTATATTGAAAGTTAATTTTTCAACTGAAAATTTAGCTATCCCATTTTTTCAAATATCTATCTTTTCTGATAGAGATTTAATCTTCTTCGTTGAAAATTCATCTGTTTAGTTGAAGATTGAACTATTTCATTTTAGTTGCTTGATCTGTGAAAATTGGTATTTTTTGGTATAAAAGTAATCTCATCAGTTGAAGCTTAATCTTTTTGATTAAAAATCCATTTGCTTGGTTGAAAATTTAACTATTTTATTGAAAATTCGTTTGATTTTAGTTGAAAAATCATTTTTCTAACTGAAAATTTAACTTTTCTATTGTTGGTTTGAAATTTTATATTTTTTCGTTGAAAATTCATGTATTTTGTTGAAAATTTATCTTTTTTGATAGAAAATTAATCTTCTGGTTTAAAAATGCAACTATTTATAGTTAAAAAATAGTTTTTTTAAAGATTATTCTTTTTAGTTAAAAATTCATTTCTTTAACTGAAAATTTAACGATTCCATTTTTGGTTGAAAATTTATCTTTTTTGATAAAAATTTAATCTTCTTGGTTAAAATCTAATCTGGGTAAAAATTCAACTATTGTATTGAAAAATCAATTTTTTGGTTGAAGGTTCATCCGTTTAGTTCAAAATTTATTGTTTTAGTTGAAAATATAATTATTTTGTTGAAAATTCGTTTTTTTAGTTCAAAATTAATTTTTTAATTTAAAATGTAACTATTCCATTTTTACTTAAAAATGTATCTCTGATAATTGAAAACCCATTTCTTTGTTTGAAAATTGATCTATTTTATGGAAAATTCGTTTGCTTTTGGTTAAAAATTTATTTTTGTAACTGAAAATTTAATTGTTCTATTGTTGTTTGGACATTTATATTTTTTGGTTGAAAATTCATGTATTTTGTTCAGAATTTTTCTTTTTTTATAGAAAATTGATCTTTTGGGTTAAAAAATTGACTATTTGGTTAAAAATTAATTTTTTGGTTGAAGATTCATTTTTTTAGTTCAAAATTTATTTCTTCGGTTGAAAATATAATTATATTGTTGAAAGTTCATTTGCTTTGCTTGAAAATTTATTTTTCTAACTGAAAATTTAATTGTTCTATTGTTGTTTGAAAATTTATATTTTTTGGATGAAAGTTCATGTATTTTGTTGGAAATTTGTATTTTTTTGTAGAAATTTTTTTAAAAACTTTTCTTTTGTTCAAAATTTAATTATTTTGTTAAAAATTATGTTTTCCAGAAGAAAATTAATTGTTTTAACTGAAAACTTAACACGTACATGTTTGGTTCAAAATTTATTTTCTTAAGTTGAAGATTCAAATATTTGGTTTTAAATTCCTGTATTTTATTGAAAATTCGAATTTTGTGGGAGAATATTCAATCTTCTTGGTGACTCATTCTTCTTTTTGGTTGGAAATTCCTTTAAAAATTCAAATATTTGGTTGAAAATTCATGTACCTTATTAAAAATTCATCTATTTTGGTATAAAATTCATCTTACTGGTTGAAAATTTATCTTTTTGGTTGAAAATTAGTTTTGTTCTTATTTAGAATTAATGTTTTAAACTAGAAACGTAACTGTTCCATTTTTGTCGAAAATTTATCTTTTTTGATAGAAATTAAATCTTCTTGGTTGAGAATTATACTATTTCGTAGAAAATTTACTTTCATTTTATTGAAAATGAATTTTTTTACTGAAAATTTAAATATTATATTTTTAGTTGAAAATTGATTCGTTTTCGGTGAAAATTGAACTATTTGTTGAAATTCCGTCTTTTTTGGTAAAAGAGTACTCTCATTTGTTAAAATTTCATATTTTTGGTTAGAAATTAATTTCTTTGGTTAAAAATTTAACTGTTTTGTTGAAAAATCGTTCGTTTTTTGGGTGAAAATTTATTTTACTAACTGAAAATTATCCCACTTTATTTTTGGTAGAAAATTTATTTTGTGGAAAATATAACCTTTTTTGATAAAAAAAGTAATCTTTTTCGTTAACAAATTATCTGTTTAATAGAAAATTTAACTATTTTGTTTTTTGTTAAAAATTAATTTCTTCGGTTGAAAATTTGTTTTTTTTTAGTTGAAAGTTAATTTTTTTAACTAAAGATATAACTATTCCATTTCCGCTTGAAAATTTATATTTTTAATAGAAAATTAATTTTGCTGAAAACTCTTTTTTTTTAATTTACTTTTCTAATTGCAAATTGAAATATTATATTTTTGGTTTGTACATTTATCTTTTTTGGTTCAAAATTGTATTATTTTGTTAAGAATTAATTTTTTGGGTTGAAATTTGATTGTCTTAACTGAAAATTTAATTCTCCTATTTTTGGTTGATTATTTATTTTTCTGAAATTTTAACTATTCTAATTTTGGTTGAAAATGAGTTGAAAATCAGCCGCTAGGTAGCGCTAACTGTTCTAGTAAAAATTCCGCGAAAATATCATATTTAATTAATGAAAATAGCTTTTTTATATAAATTAATAATAAAAGCTTATAGCTTATTCATAAAACATAGTGAAAGTGTAAGGCATTCAGTTGGAAAAGAAAAAATTTAATATTTTAATTAATGGTCAGTTTTTCTTGTGTAGTTTTGAATTTCACAATTATAGTATTATTTTCTACTAAAAGTACATGTTTTGAGGACACTTTCTATATTTTTTACACCAAATATTTGAAGTTTCAACTAAAAAACGAAATTTTTCAATTTAAAAAAAAACGAATTTTCAACAAAATTATTCAATTTTTTAAACTGAAAAAATAAATTTTTAACCAAAAATGGAATAGTTAAGTCTTCACATAAAAAAAATTGAATTTGCAACAAAATAGTTCAATATTCAACTAAAAAGGAAAAAAATGTCCAACAACAACAACAAACATTTTTTAACAAAATCGGTAAACTTTAACCACTTTTAAACAAAAATAGTAGTGTTCTACTTCATAGTTTAATTTTCAGTTGAAAAAATAATTTTGAACCAAAAGAAAGGAGTTTCAACAAAATAGTTAAATTTTCATTCAAAACTAATAAATTTTCAACCAAAAAGACAAATTTTCAACTGAAAAAATTAATTTTCAACCAAAAAGAAACCGAATTTTCAACGAAAAAAAAATTTAACAAAATCGTCAAATTTCAACCATTTTTAAACAAGATTAATAGCATTGTTCCAAAACAGACAAATTTCCAACAAAATACATGAATTTTCAACCATATAGTTGAATTTTTAACTAAAAAAGATCAATTTTCAACCAAAAAAAAAGGAGTTTCAACGAAAAAGAAAACGAAATTTCAACAACAAACAATAATTTTCAACTAAATATTTACATTTCCAACCAAACACCAAAAACACCAAAAAGAAAACGAATTTTCAATAGATACATTTTGAACCAAAAGCGGAATAGTTTGATTTTCAGTTGAAAAAATATCTTCGAACCAAAAAAAGTTTCAACTGGAAAAACTTAATTTTCAACAACAAAAAAACGAAATTTCAACAAAATCAGCAAATATCAACGATTTTCAAACAAGAATAATAGTTTTCTGCCAAAAAAGACGAATTTTCCACCAAAAAGACGAATTTTGAACTGGAAAAAATTAATTTTCAATGAAAAAAAGCGAATTTTCAACAAAATCAGCAAATTTCAACGATTTTTAAACAAGAATAATAGTATTTTACCAGAAAAGACGAATTTTCAACAAAGCGCATGAATTTTCAACCATGTAGTTGAATTTTTAACTAAAAAAGATAAATTTTAAACCAAAAATGGAATAGTTTTATTTTCAGCTGAAAAAATAATTTTGCACAAAAAAAAAGTTTCAACAAAATAGTTACATTTTATCCAATACTAATGAATTTTTAACTGAAAAAATTAATTTTCAACCAAAAAGAAAACAAATTTTCAGCGGAAAAAAAAATTCAACAAAATCGTCAAATTTCAACCCGTTTTAAACAAGAATAATAGCATTATACACAAAAAAGACAAATTTTCAACAAAATGCATGCATTTTCAACCACATAGTTGAATTTTTAACTAGAACAGATCAATTTTTAACCAAAAATAAATTAGTTTGATTTCCAGTTGAAAAAATAATTTTGAACAAAAAAAAAAGGATTTTCAATAAAACAGTTGAATTTGTATCAAAAACTAATCAATTTTTCTACCTTAGGGAATAAGTGAAATGTACCAATTAACTTTTTCTAGAATAAATCACTGAAGAGGGCCCATATATGGATCTTTTAAAATAATTTAAAATCTTTAAAAATCGTTTGAAATTTTTGTATGTCCTTCATATCTCTTGAAATTCTTGAATAAATATTATTTTTAAAATTTCAAGATTTTAAAATGGTTTTTTTAAAGAAATTTAATTTTTATTCATGGAATTTCAAATGATTTCTATATATTTTAATGGATTTTTACGATTTCTAAAGACCTCAAGATATTTTAAGGGGTTTCAAACAATTTTAAATTTAAGTTAATAAGAAGGGATTTTATGGATTTCAACAATTTCAAAGGATATGAAGAACATAAAAACATTTCGAAGAATTTTAAAGATTTTAAGTTTTTTTTTTTGAAAATTCCAAAGAATTTCAAGAGATTTCGTTTCAAAAATTTGTAGAATTCTTAATTTTTTTTAATTTGTTATTTATTTTTTAATAGTTCATTTTTAATATTGTGAGATAAAAATCTAGGGACGTGAAGACGCGTTTCGCGCGCATGCGTTTAATGATAATATGAAATATTAAAATAAAATAAAAATATATTATAAAAGTAATAAAAATAATTAAATTATAAATTTATACTTTAAATATCACGATTTAATTATTAATGACAGAATTATAGACGGGAAAATATTCTTGATTATTCTCTGGCTTTATTATATCGCCGTGAATGTATTTTTAACGATCTAAGTATATCCACTTTGAAAAAAAATGAATTCTTTATTTTAAAAGCATTTAACATTATTTAAAAACTATACAATTTATTATAAAAAGATTGCTTATTGCTCTGTGATCCCTGAACATTCTTAACTTTGAAATTACAAATAGTAAAACTGCATCTATTGATCTTGGAAATTTTTCTATTGTTTTCGCAGATATACTTGTTCATACTAGTATTGCCGTTCACGAGATTGCGAGAGAGATTAGCCTTACCAAGTAAGTTTGGCCAATTTGCATAAATTGCAGGCCTCACAGACCCTATATTCAGTTAAGGTCCCAAAAGTACCCTATTTTTAAGATTTGGTCCCTATGGTTCCCTATTTGCAGCCCATAATGGAACTTTAAAAAAATGTATAAGATCAGAAATTTTTAACGTCTTTTCTTTTCTGAAAAGACGTTAAAATTTCTGTTATTCTCTGATGATAATACAGATTCCTTGAAAAATTTAACTTGTACCATCTAGCAAAATAATGCATGTATTTTCTGAAAAAAGTTTCTTTCGATCTCTCTAGTAGCTTAATGGGTAAGCACCCGACTGGCAATCGGAAGTTCTGAGGTTCGATTCCCAGCGGAGCGAAAGGAGAAGATCTTTTTTCAGAAAAAAATTAATTAAAATAATTTTTAATTCATATCTCCATCTAGTCTGAAAAGACGTTAAAAGTTTCTGTTATTCTCTGATAATACAGATTCCTTGAAAAATAAAGTTTTTTCTAAAATTTTGGAAGATATCGAACGATTTTACAGGACCTGTAAGGTTTGAAATTATTTTAAAAGTTTCCAAATTATTTTATAAGATTTCCGAGGATTTTAAGGAATTTTAAAGCTCTCAAGGTATTTTAATACATTTTCCAGAATTTCAGAATATATCATCATAGAAATTCATGGGATTCTATAATATTTTAGTGGATTTCAAAGAATTTATTCACGAGAAGTGAGGTATTTCATAAGGTTTTAAAGATTTAAGGAAATCTGGAATTCGCCCTGAATTCTTATTAATTTTAGCGTAACTTCTTTTAGATTCTTTGGAATTCTCTTGAATTTTATGAATTCACTTGATTTTTTGTAATTTACTTAAAATTTTCTAAATTTACTTAATTGAATTTTTAAATGTTTTTCTTTAATTGATCCTAAGGGTCAATTGATGAAACGATCAAAGGATTTAAAATATTTTAAAGTAATTTTTCAAATTCCTTGTCATTTTCAAGAGCTTTGAAAAATTTCAAAAGATTCTAAAGGATTTTAAATATTTTAGGTTGTGTAGAAATATTACAAAGAAATTTTAAATTGATTTCATTATTTTAATGAGATTTCAAATGATTTGAAATATTTGAGGGTATTATAAAAGATTCCCAGGCATTTTCAAGAGCTTTAAAAAGTTTCAAGGGATTTCAAAAGATATCGAAGGATTTGAAATATTTCAGGAAATTTTAAATGATTCCCATAAATTTTTTATTTATTTTGAAAGTTTGAAGGGATCTTAAAGACTTTGAAATATTTTAGAGTATTTAAAAAAATTAGAGGGCATTTTCAAGAGATTTAAACAATTTCAAAGTATTTCCAAGTGTTTTAATAATTTTAAGAGATTTGAAAAAATTTGATATTTTTAAATATTCCAAGGGATTTTATACTAAGATTTCCGAGGATTTCAAGGATTTTATGGGCTTTTAAGAGCTCTCAAGGTATTTTAATAAATTTTCCAGTATTTCAGGAAGTATTATCAGATTTCATGCAATTTCACGGATTTTATAATATTTTAATGGATTTCAAAGATTTTATTCACAAGAAGTGAGGGATTTTGTAGGGTTTCAAAGATTTCAAGAGATTTGGAAATATTTTTCTTAATTCATTTCGAATTCGCCCTGAATTCTTATTAATTTATCCTGAATTATTTTAAGTTCTTTTGAATTCTTCTAAATTCACTCAATTCTACTCAATTCAATGGATTTTAAAACAGTTTTTGTTTCATTTGAGGTCTTTAAAATTCATCATGAATTCTTAGACATTTCATGCAATTCTTTTAAATTTTCTTTAATTTTTCTGAACTCATTTCAAACTTAGTTCAATAAATTTTGTAATATTTTCGAACTGTTTTGAATTCACTAGTTTGCTTTTTAAATTCAGTTTTTTTAATGAATTTCATCGAATTCTTCTCGTTTTCTTTAAATTCCTGTAAATTCACTCAAAATTTACTGAAATAAATGAATTGTTTAAGTTTTAGAAAAATATTTCCAAATCACTTGAATTTTTTTGAATTGTTCCATAGTCATTAGTCACTTTTTTGGTTAGAAAGTAGTAGGGTTTCAAACATTTTAAGAGATTTGAAATTTTTTTTGGCCTTCACCCTGAATTCTTATTAATTTACCCTGCATTCTTTTAAATTCTTTGGAATTCTCTTGAATTTTTTTAATTCACTTCAATTCTTCTAAATTTAATCAAATCTACTTAATTCAATGGATTTTTTTTAATTAACAAATTTTTGTATATAATTGATCCTGAAGTTCTTTAACCATTTCATCAAATTCTTTTGCATTCCCTTGAATTTTTCTAAGCTCATTCCAAAGTTACGGAATTCAATGAAGTTTTTTTTTCATATTTTTAAATTGTTTTCAATTCATTTGAATTTTTTTGTAATTCACCTTGAATTTTTATG
>CAKNYM010052483.1:324391-361722 GCA_932195095.1 Andricus curvator | reverse complement strand
TTTTTTGAATTGTTTTGTAGTCATTAGTCACTTTTTTGGTTAGAAATTAGTAGGGTTTCAAAGATGTGAAGAGATTTGAAATTATTTTTTGGAATTCACCCTGAATTATTATTAATTTACCCTGCATTATTTTGAATTCTTTGGAATTCTCTTGAATTTTTTTCAATTCACTTGAATTCTTCTAAGCTCATTTCAAAGTTACGGAATTCAATGAAGTTTTTTCATATTTTTAAATTGTTTTCAATTCATTTGAATTTTTTTTTAATTCTCCTTGAATTTTTATGAATTTCATCGAATTCTTCTCGTTTACCTTAAATTCATGTAAATTCACTCAAACTTTACTGAAATAAATGGATTGTTTCAGTTTTAAAAAAATGTCCAACTCATTTGAATTGTTTTGTAGTCATCAGTCACTTTTTTGGTTAGAAATTAGTAGGGTTTCAAAAATTTGAAGAGATTTAAAATTATTTTTTGGAATTCAGCCTGAATTCTTATTAATTTGCCCTGCATTCTTTTAAATTCTTTGGAATTCTCTTAAAATTCTTCTTCTCGTTTACCTTAAATTCCTCTAAATTCATTCCAATTTTAGGGAAATCAATGGTATTTTTTTTATTTAAAAAATGTTCCAATCCATTTGGATTCTTTTGAATTTAACTTGAATTGTTTCAAAGACTTATAAATTAATCCTCAATTTGTTAACCTTTAAGCGCGAAAAAAGTACCCTATGAGCGCGACAAAAAGTACCCTTTGGTCCCTATATTTTATCCCATAGGGACTGTGAGGCCTGAAATTGATTATTTATTTAAATTTATTTATTTATTTATTTTTATTTATTATTTATTTACTAATCCTATATTTTATTTAACAGACAAAAAAAGTTTCTACGTTTACGCGGGAGCTTTGGCAGCTTTGAATCTGGTTCAGTCAATAGGAGCTGGACTTCTAAATTATACTCAAAACCTGGCGGGTCTCTGTGTAGTGGATGTGACTGCTGCAATTTACTTAACCCTATTCACGCCACTAGTTTATCATACATTCTTATCAGAATTCTTCGGGTAAGTTTTTTTAAATATCTTTTTTTTAAATTTAATTTCTTCACAAAAAAGATCTCCTTTCGCTCCGCTGGGATTTGAACGCCAGGTCAACTGATTGCCGGCCAGGTGCTCTAACCACTAAGCTACTAGAGAGATCGGAAGAAGAATCCTTTTTCTGAAACACGCTTTATTTTGCAATGTCTTTTTTTTACATGTATTAAAACATAACATCTTGCAAAATAAAGCGTGTTTCAGAAAAAGAATTCTTCTTCCGATCTCTCTAGTAGCTTAGTGGTTAGAGCACCTGACCAGCAATCAGTTGACTTGCCGTTCGAATCCCAGCGGAGCGAAAGGAGAAGATCTTTTTTCTGAATGAATTCAATTAAGAAGTTTTTTAATTTATAACTCCATCTAGTCTGAGAAGACGTTAAAGATTTTCTGTATTAGAGGAGATAACTTTGATCGATATTGTAGTTTTCCATTTTCACAGTGTGTGGAAAGATTTCTCTTCTGATTGATCGTTACCATCTCCGGTGATAATACAGATTCCTAGTAAATATCCATTTTTTAATATTCCCGTAAGTTCAACGATATAATTTCAACAGGGTGTGCAGCAACCTTGGAAACCTGGAATTCTCCTAGAATTTTTTTTAAACCTTGAAAACCTGGAAATTTCCTGAAATTTTTCACGAGAACCTTGAATTTGAATGATTTTTTTTTGCTTTTAAAACAGTAATTTTATTGAAATGCGAAAATTATTTCAATCTTTTAGTCTATTGTAAAAGAAATATCTCGTTTAGACGAACTATTGCTACTGAACAGTTTTTTTATTTCTCAAGATATCATTTATTTTTTGTTCATTACAAAATAAATCAATTTCGAGGCACTTTTGTAGACGGTATTCATTATTTTATAGATTGCAATGAACAGACTTTAATATCCTGAATAATTCTGTACGCTTTTTAATTTCTTCTCCGCTAATATAGAATGTTAATCTATACATTTTTTGTGATATTATAACTTACAAATTATAAAAATTATTAGTTGAAAAATTCTATGTTTTTGGTTGTATGGTCGTATGGTTTTTGAATGTACACCAGATTTCAAAAGGTTGCAAAATATTTCAAAAAATTTCGAAATATGTCATACATTTCAAAATATTTGTGGTACTTTTAACATTTCACAAAGATTTCACGGATGTCAACTATTTAAAAAAGGCGTGCACACCAGATTTTAATAAAGATTTCACAACAATTTCACAAACGTTTTAAAACTTTAAAGATTTAAAGAATTTCAAAGATTTGAAAAAAGGTATAGTACACTAGATTTCAAAAAAGATTTTAAGATTTCAAACGATTTCAAGAGCTTTCAAAACATTTTAGAAAATTTTAAAAGATTGCATAAAGATTTCAAATAATTAAATGATTTCAACGAATACAAAAGATTTTACAAACATACATTTAAGAAAGATTTCAAAGCATTTCAAAGATTTTAAACAATTTCAAATTTGTTTAGGAGATATCAAAAGATTGCACAAAAGCTTCAAAGATTTCATAAAGATTTCAAAAGAATACAAGAATTTCAAAGATTTCAACAAGGGTACAGTACACCATATTTCAAGGATTTCAAAACATTTCAAAGATTTTAAACGATTAAAAAATGTTTGAGAAGATTTCAAAAGACTTAAAAAAGATTTCAAATATTGTAATGATTTCAAACGATTGCAAAAGATTTCCGAAAGATTTCACAAATATTTCAAAGAATTCATAAGGATTTCAAAAGATTTCAAGAATTTCAAAGATTTCAAGAAGGGTGCAGTACACCACCTTTCAAAGATTTCAAAACATCTAAAAGATTTTAAGCGATTTCAAAAGGTTTCAACGCATTTGAGAAGATTTCAAAAGATATCAATGATTTCAAATGAACACAAAAAATTTCGTAAACAAAGATCAAAGAAAGATTTCACAAATATTTCACAGATTTCATTAAGATTTCAAATGATTTCAAAAAATTACACAAATATTTCAAGGATTTCAAAGATTTTACAAAAGCTTCAAAAAATTCCAAAAGATTTCTCAAAGATTTCACAAAAATTTGACGAGATTCCAAAAGACTTTAAATTCTTCAAACGTTTTCAACAAATTCATAAAGATTTCAAAAGATTTCAAACCTTTCCCAAAGATTGCAAAGATTTCAAGAATTTCAAAGACTTTACAAAGAGTTTAAAATATTCCCAAAGTTTTCACAAAGACGACTTATGTTCGCGAAAAATTAAGAATTTGTTTATTCATGGTTCTGCCTTCTTTAGAAATTATTGGCCAATAAAAAATGAAATGGCTAATTTTTTACATGTATAACAAACGTTTATTGCATTATTTAATTTAAAAAAGGAGACCTGGAAAAACTTGATTTCTTGACCTAGAAAACCTGGAAAAGACCTTGAATTTTGTTCCGAAGAATCACTGGACACCCTGTTCAACTAAAAGGATAAATTTTCAACCAGGCACATTAATTTTCTACAAAAAAAGTCCAATTTTCCACAAAATACATGAATTTTCAGCTCAAAAAGATTATTTTCGAACCCAAAATCCAGTAGTTAAATTTTCAGTAAAAAACATTAAGTTTCAAACAAAAAAAGAACAAATATTCAACAAAATATTAAAACCCTCAACTAAAGCTGATCAATTTTAATCAAACCGTTGCATTTTTAACAGAAAAAGATGAAATTTTGACCAAAGGAGATGAATTTTCAAACCAAAAAGACGAATGTTTAACTAAAAAAGATCAGTTTTCTAACAAAAGTGGAATAGTGAAATTTTCAGTTAAAAAGTTAGTTTTTAACATAAAAAAGTGAATTTTCAACAAAATAGTTAAATATGTTGTTTAACTTGTTTATTAAGATTATTAATTGTTTGAACAGAAAAATTAATTCTTCCATTTTTCGTTCAAATTTTATGTTTTTGAGTTGAATACTCAACTATTTGGTTGAAAATTCATCTATTTTGGTAGAAATTGCATATTTTTTTGTTAAAAATCACAACAGCTCGGTTAAAAGTCAATCTTTTTTATTTGAGGATTCAACTATTTTGTTGAAAATTCCTCTTTTGTAATTAAATTCAACTGTTTTTGGTTTAAAATTAAAATCTTTTTTAGTTGAAATATCAACTATTACATTTTTCGTTGAGAATTCACCTTTTTTGGTTGAAAGTGGAACTACTTTGTTAAAAAATAATTTTCAGTTGATGATTCATCATTTTAGTAAAAAAAAAAACCTTTTTTTTCTAATTTAACTATTTTCTTGAATTTTTTTTGTTGTTGTTGAAAATTTTGGTTTGACAATTTGACAACAACCAATTTCTTTGGTTCAAAATGTAACTATTAGGTTGAAAATTCCTTTAAAAATTCAAATATTTTTTTGAAAATTCATGTGTTTTGTTAAAAATTAATTTTTTTTTCGTGGAAAATTATTCTTTTTGGATGAAAATTTATCTTTTTGGGTAAAAATTTATCTTTTTCGTTTAAAATTTATTTTGCTGGTTGCAAATTAGTTTTCTTATATAGAAAATTAATTTTTTAACTGAAAATGTAACTGTCAATTCATCTGTTTAGTTGAAGATTGAACTATTTCATTTTAGTTGGTTGAACAATAATTTTTTCCTGAAAATTTAACTATTATGTGTATTCTATGTTGAAAATTGATCTTTTTTGGTATAAAAGTAATCTTATGAGTTGAAGCTTCATCTTTTTGATTAAAAAACCATTTCTTTGGTTGAAAATTGAACGATTTTGTTGAAAATTCGTTTGCTTTTAGTTGAAAAATTATTTTTCTAATTGAAAATTTAACTTTGCTATTGTTGGTTTGAAATTTTATATTTTTTCGTTGAAAATTCATGTATTTTGTTGAAAATTTATCTTTTTTAATAGAAAATTAATCTTCTGGTTTAAAAATTCAGCTATTTATAGTTAAAAAATATTTTTTTTTAAGATTCATCTTTTTAGTTAAAAATGAATTTCTTTAACTGAAAATTTAAGGATTCCATTTTTGCTTAAAAATGTATCTTTTATTATTGAAAATCCATTTCTTTGTTTGAAAATTGATCTATTTTATGAAAAATTCGTTTACTTTGGTTGAAAATTTATTTTTTCTCACTGAAAATTTAATTGTTCTATTGTTGGTTGGAAATTGATATTTTTTGGTTGAAAATTCATGTATTTTGTTGTAAATTTGTCTTTTTTGTACAAAATTCATCTTTTGAGTTGAAAAATTAACTATTTGGTTAAAAATTAATATTTTGGTGAAAGATTCATCCTTTTAGTTCAAAATTTATTTCTTCGGTTGAAAATATAATTATTTTGTTGAAAATTCGTTTTTTGAGTTCAGAATTAATTGTTTAATCTGAAAATGTAACTTATTCCCTGTTTACTTCAAAAATTTATCTCTTATAATTGAAAATCCATTTCTTTGTTTGAAAATTTAACTATTTTATGGAAAATTCGTTTGCTTTTGATTGAAAATGTATTTTTCTAACTGAAAATTTATTGGTTCTATTGTTGGATGGAAATTTATATTTTTTGGTTGAAAGTTCATGTATTTTGTTGAAAATTTGTCTTTTTTGATAGAAAATTCATGTTTTGTTATGAAAATTCAACTATTTGGTTAAAAATTCATCTTTTTAATTGAAGATTCATCCTTTTAGTAAAATATTCATTTCTTTAACTAAAAATTAAACGATTGCCATTTTTGGTTAAAAATTTATCTTTTTTTATACAAATTTAATCTTCTTGTTTAAAAATTCATCATTTTTGGTTAAAATTGTAACTGTTCGGTTGAAAATTGTTTATTTTTGGTTAAAAATTAATTTTTTTAACTGAAAATTGAATTTTTCTATTTTCGGTGGAAAATGTATCTTTTTTAGTTGAGAACTATCGTATTTTATTGAAATTTTTTTTTTTTTTAGAAAATTCATCTTTTGGGTTGAAAGTTCAACTATTTGGTTAAAAATTAATTTTTTTGGTTGAAGATTCCATTTTTACTCACAAATTTATCTCGTATAATTGAAAATCCATTTCTTTGTTTGAAAATTTAACTATTTTATGGAAAATTCTTTTGCTTTTGATTGAAAATTTATTTTTCCAACTGCAAATTTAATTGTTCTATTGTTGGTTGGAAATTGAATATTGTTTGTTTGAAATTTGTTATAAAAATTCAACTATTTGGTTAAAAATTCATTTTTTTTTATTGAAGATTCATCCTTTTAGTCAAATATTCATTTCTTAAACTGAAAATTAAACGATTCCATTTTTCGTTGAAAATTTATCTTTTTTGATACAAATTTAATCTTCTTGTTTAAAAATTAATTTTTGGTTAAAATTGTAACTGCTTGGTTGAAAATTGTTCATTTTTGATTGAAAATTTATTTTTCTAACTGAAAATTGAACTATTATATTTTTGGTTGAAAATGTATCTTCTTTAGTTGAGAACTCACGTATTTTATTGAAAATTTGTTTGTTTGTTTTTTGGTATAAAATTCATCTTTTGGGTTGAAAGTTCTACTATTTGGTTAAAAATTAATTTTTTGGGTTGAAGATTCATCCTTTTAGTTAAAAATGTATTTCTTCAACTGAAAATTTAACGATTCCATTTTTGGTTGAAAATTTAAATGTTTTATTGAAAATTCGTTTGCTTTTAGTTGAAAAATAATTTTTCTAATTGAAAATTTAACTTTTCTATTGTTGTTTTGAAATTTTATATTTATTTGGATGAAAATTCATGTATTTTGTTGAAAATTTGTCTTTTTTGGTAGAAAATTCATCTTTTGTTATGAAAATTCAACCATTTTTGTTAAAAATTCATTTTTTTGATCGAAGATTCATCCTTTTAGTAAAATATTAATTTCTTCAACTGAAAATTAAACGATTCCATTTTTGGTGGAAAATTTATCTTTTTTTATACAGATTTAATCTTCTTATTTAAAAATTCATCATTTTTGGTTAAAGTTGCAACTGCTTGGTTGAAAATGGTTTATTTTTGGTTGAAAATTTATTTTTTGAACTCAAAATTGAACTATTCTATTTTTGGTTCAAAATACATATTTTTTAGTTGAGAACTCACGTATTTTATTGAAAATTTGTTTATTTTTTTTTGTAGAAAATTCATCTTTTGGGTTGAAAGTTCAACTATTTGGTTAAAAATTAATTTTTTTGGTGGAAGATTCCATTTTTACTTACAAATTTATATCTTATAATTGAAAATCCATTTCTTTGTTTGAAAATTTAACCATTTTATGGAAAATTCTTTTGCTTTTGATTGCAAATTTATTTTTCTAGCTGAAAATTTAATTGTTCTATTGTTGGTTGGAAATTGAATATTGTTGGTTAAAATTTATTATGAAAATTCAACTATTTGGTTAAAAATTCATTTTTTTTATTGAAGATTCATCCTTTTAGTAAAATATTCATTTCTTTAACTGGAAATTAAACGATTCCATTTTTGGATGAAAATTTATCTTTTTTGATACAAATTTAATCTTCTTGTTGAAAAATTCATCAGTTTTGCTTAAAATTGCAACTGCTTGGTTGAAAATTGTGTATTTTTGGTTGAAAATTTATTTTTCTAACTGAAAATTGAACTATTCTATTTTTGATTGAAAATGTATCTTTTAGTTGAGAACTCACGTGTTTTATTGAAAATTGGTGTTTTTTTTGTTTGTAGTTCATCTTTTGGGTTGAAAGTTCAACTATTTGGTTAAAAGTTAATTTTTTTGGTGGAAGATTCATCCTTTTAGTTAAAAATGTATTTCTTTAACTGAAAATTTAACGATTCCATTTTTGGTTGAAAATTTACCTATTTTATTGAAAATTCGTTTGCTTTTAGTTGAAAAATTATTTTTCTAACTGAAAATTTAACTTTTCTATTGTTGGTTTGAAAGTTTATATTTTTTGGTTGAAAATTCATGTATTTTGTTGAAAATTCGTCTTTTTTGGTAGAAAATTCATCTTTTGTTATGAAAATTCAACCATTTTTGTTAAAAATTCATTTTTTTTATTGAAGATTCATCCTTGTAGTAAAATATTAATTTCTTCAACTGAAAATTAAACGATTCCATTTTTGGTGGAAAATTTATCTTTTTTTATACACATTTAATCTTCTTATTTAAAAATTCATCATTTTTGGTTAAAGTTGCAGCTGCTTGGTTGAAAATTGTTTATTTTTGGTTGAAAATTTATTTTTCTAACTGAAAATTGAGCTATTCTATTTTTTGTTGAAAATTTATCTTTTTTGATACAAATTTAATCTTCTTATTTAAAAATTCATCATTTTTGGTTAAAGTTGCAACTGCTTGGTTGAAAATTGTTTATTTTTGGTTCAAAATTTATTTTTCGAACTGAAAATTTAATTGTTCTATTGTTGGTTGGAAATTGAATATTGTTGGTTGAAATTTGTTATAAAAATTCAACTATTTGGTTAAAAATTCAATTTTTCGTATTGAAGATTCATCCTTTTAGTCAATTATTCATTTCTTAAACTGAAAATTAAACGATTCCATTTTTGGTTGAAAATTTATCTTTTTTTATACAAATTTAATCTTCTTATTTAAAAATTCATCATTTTTGGTTAAAGTTGCAACTGTTTGGTTGAAATTTGTTTTTTTGTAGAAAATTCATCTTTTGGGTTGAAAGTTCAACTATTTGGTTAAAAATTCATTTTTTTGGTTGAAGATTCATCCTTTTAGTTTAAAATTTATTTCTTTAATTGGAAATATAATTATTTTGTTGGAAATATAATTATTTTGTTGATTAATTCAACTGTTTTAGGTTAAAAATTATTGGTCTCCTAGGTCTAAGGATGTTTTTATACCTACAAAAATTTTAGAACAGTCGTGGAAAATGAAAAATTGGTCAGCGAAAATTCACAGAGTGTGGCAATTCGATGTATTCTAATCTGTTCCTTTTTTTGCAGAGTGTCGCAACCATCAATCATGTTCTCCTACAAAGCGCAGGTGGACGACGCGATGGAGGAAGACACAGTGTCGCTGCCACATCAACAAAGTTTTTCTTCGTTGAAAACTGACAGCGACTACATCTATCAGGTCCATGTTCCATCTTTTCACTTGCCTTTTCACGATTCCCAAATTGCTAAAGCCTCCTCGCCTGCCAAGCAGGCGAGCTCCCTATATTCATTCACTTCCAGGAAAGATCCCAAGTCCGCTAATACCAGTCGCTATAGCTCCCAAGTAACACTCTATGGAACTTCTCCAGGTGCTAAGGCCTTCAGTAAACGTCTCTCTGCGCGACAAAGTACCCCAGACCTCGGAAAATACACCCTCATGAGTTCAGGAACCCTAGGAGATCCGCAAAAAAGCGCTCCCAATTTGAATTTAGAGGGTCCGAGCTGGAAAACGCGTTCAGTCTCCTTGATCAGACCAGGCGATGGCCTGTCCTCGATTTTATCGCCAACTACGCATAGTCATTTTGGATATAGATCAAGATTTGCTGAAAGCGCCACTCACTTTTTATCAGAATCGAGTAAAAGTAGTTTAGAATCAGAACCTTCAACGCTCAAGCGACCAAGTTCCAAGGCGATTCCAGAAGATAAAGAGGAAGCTAAATCTTCCCTTGCGAAGACTCCTGAAAAGTCTTCCCTAGCGAAGACTCCTGAAAAATCTTCCCTAGCGAAGACTTCTGAAAAGTCTTCCCTAGCGAAGACTTCTGACAAATCTGCCATTGCGAAGACTCCTGAAAAATCTTCCCTAGCGAAGACTTCTGAAAAATCTTCCCTAGCGAAGACTTCTGAGAAGTCTTCCCCACTCGAAAGCAGTCTTCAAAGTCTTCTGAGTGGCGAGTCTCGCGAGTTGAAAGGAAAAGTTGATCCGACAACGAAAGATGCTAAAAGGGTCAGGCTTTTAGAAGACGCAAATTCTGATTCGGATAACTAAACGCGGTAATTTCAGAATAATTAAGTTTTATCAAAGGCAGCGCGATTTGGTTCTTCCACTTTTACTTAAAACCCTTACGAGCACGAAAAAGACTTTGTAAATATAGATATTTTTACCGATGTACTGTCGGACGAATTATTTTTTTGAGACGTACTAAAATAGTGAGACTGAATCTACTTTTTACTATGTGATATATATTTTTTTTTAATTCGGAATAACCAGGGCTGCCACACAATGACTTAAGTCACTTTCAGTTATTTTTTTAAGGAAAAGTCTACATCTCATTTTAGATTAAATCTAAAAAAAGAAATTTGATTAATCTATAGTAATCTATTATGGGAAAATGCTTCCCCTATTTTTAAGAACATTCATCTTTTTTTTTTAAATGCGAACTGAATTAAGAGAATCCAATTATAAAATCCATCTATTCTTGGTTAAAAGCTAATTCTTTTTTTTTAAGTCTACTATTATATTTTTGGTACGGAATTCATCTTTTTTTCGTTGAAAATTTTATTATTTTATTTCAAATTCAACTATTTTGTTAAAAAGACATGTATTTTGGTCGAAAATTCAACTATTTTGTTAAACATTCGTCTTTTTGGAGAGAAAATGAATCTTTTTTGTGGAAAAGTCATCTTTCTTGTTTGAAATTTTTGTTGTTGAAAATTCATCTGTGTGGTTCAAAATGGAACTTTTTTTGTTGGAGGTTTTTTTATTCGAAATTTCAACCATTTGATTGAAAACTCAACTATTTCGTTAAAAATTCAACTTTTTTGTTGAAAATTCGTCTCTTTTGCTTAAAAGTGCAACTATTTGGTTATAAATGTTTGGATAAAAATTATTTTCTTTTTTTTTCGTTAAAAATTCAGCTAGAATTTGTTGAAAATTCATTTTTTTTGGTTGAAAGTGAACTTTTTTGTTGAAAAATTATATTTTCGGGATTAAAAGTCAAATTTTTTCTAAAACACTCGACTTTTTAGCTTAAAAGCTTGAATCTTTTGATCTCTTTTGATTGAAAATTAATCTTTTTTGGCTGAAAATTCAACTCTGTGTAGTTGAAATTATACCTTTCTCGATCGAAAATAAACTTTTTTTTTTAAATTCATCTCTATTCTGGTAAAAAATTCATCCTTTGGTTAAAAATGCAACTGTTTGGTTGAGAATTAATAATCGGTTTTCGTTTAAAGTTAAAGTATTTGTTAAAAATTAATATTTTAAACTGAAAATTCAACTATTCCATCTATTGCTTGAAAATGTTTTCTTTTTTAGTAGAAAATTTAACTGTTTGGTTAAAAATTATTCTATTTTATTAAAAATTCATCTAGTTTTTCAGCAATTTCATCTTTTTTAGTTAAAAATTTGTCTTGTTTGCTTAAAAGTGCAACTATTTGGTTCCAAAGCCAACTGTTTGGCTGAAAATTATTTTTTTTTCGTTAAAAATTTAGCTATTTAGTTGAAAATTAATTTTTTCCATGAAAGTCTATCTTTTCGGGATTGAAAGTTAAATTTTTTTCTAAAACATTTGACTGTTTAGCTTAAAACTCAACTCTTTTGATGAAAATTTATCTCTTTTGCTGAAAAGTGCAACTGTTTGGTTATAAATTTCTGGTTAAAAATCATTTTCTTTTTTTTTCATTAAAAATTCAGCTATAATTAGTTGAAAATTCATCTCTCTTGGTTGAAAGTGAACTTTTTTGTTGAAAAATTATATTTTCGAGATTAAAAGTCAAATTTTTTCTAAAACTCTCGACTTTCTAGATTAAAAACTTTGACTCTTTTGATGAAAAGTTATCTCTTTTGGTTGAAAATTAATATTTTTTGGCTGAAAATTCAACTCTGTAGTTGAAATTATACCTTTCTCGATCGAAAATAAACTTTTTTTTTTAAATTCATCTCTATTCTGGTAAAAAATTCATCCTTTGGTTAAAAATGCAACTGTTTGGTAGACAATTAATAATCTGTTTTGGTTTAAAGTTAAAGTATTTGTTAAAAATTAATTTTTTAAACTGAAAATTCAACTATCCATCTATTGTTTGAAAATGATTCTTTTTCAGTAGAAAATTTAACTATTTGGTTAAAAATTAATCTATTTTATTGAAAATTCATCTAGTTTTTTAGAAATTTTATCTTTTTCAGTTAAAAATTTGTCTTGTTTGCTTAAAAGTGCAACTATTTGGTTCCAAATGCAACTGTTTGGATGAAAATTATTTTTTTTTCGTTAAAAATTCAGCTATTTAGTTGAAAATTAACTTTTTTACTGAAAATCTATCTTTTCGGGATTAAAAGTTAAATTTTTTTCTAAAACATTCGACTTTTTAGCTTAAAACTCAACTCTTTTGATGAAAATTTATCTCTTTTGCTTAAAAGTGCAACTGTTTGGTTATAAATGTCTGGTTAAAAATTATTTTCTTTTTTTTTTGTAAAAATTCAGCTATAATTGGTTGAAAATTCATCTGTCTTGGTTGAAAATTCATCTTTTTTGGTTAAAAGTGAACTTTTTTGTTGAAAAATTATATTTTCGAGATTAAAACTCAAATTTTTTCTAAAACTCTCGACTTTCTAGCTTAAACACTTTGACTCTTTTGATGATAAGTTATCTCTTTTGGTTGAAAATTAATCTTTTTTAGCTGAAAATTGAACTTTGTAGTTGAAAAAATAGCTTTCTCGGTCGAAAATAAACTTTTTTTAATTCATCTCTATTCTGGTAAAAGTTTCATCTTTTTGGTTAAAAATGCAACTGTTTGGTTGAGAATTAATAATCTGTTTTGGTTTAAAGTTAAAGTATTTGTTAAAAATTAATTTTTTCAAACGAAAAATTTAACTATTCCATCTGTTGCTTGAAAATTATTATTTTTTAGTAGAAAATGTAACTATTTGGTTAAAAATTAATCTATTTTATTGAAAATTCATCTAGTTTTTTAAAAATTTCATCTTTTTTAGTGAAAAATTTGTCTTGTTTGCTTAAAGATGGAACTATTTGGTTCTAAATGCAACTGTTTGATTGAAAATTAATTTTTTTGTTAAAAATTCAGCTATTTAGTTGAAAATTCATCTTTTGTGGTTGAAAATTAACTTTTTTAATGAAAATCTATCTTTTCGGGATTAAAAGTTAAATTTGTTTCTAAAACATTCGGCTTTTAAGCTTAAAACCTCAACTCTTTTGATGAAAATTGTTCTTTTTTGGTTGAAAAGTTACCTTTTTAGTTGAAAATTCAGCTTTCTTGTTCGAAAATTAACTTTTTTGTTGAAAATTCATATTTTTTCTGTTAAAAATGTTTTAGTAGAAACTTCAATAATTTAATTCAAAATTCGTCTTTTGCGGTAGAAAATTCAACTATTTGGCTGAAAATGTATTTTGTTAAAAATTCGTCTTTTTATGAAAAATTTATCTTTTTGGTTGAAAATTAATGTGTTTGGTTTAAAATTGAACGTTTTAGTTGAAAATTCAACTATTTTGTTGAATATTAATCTTTTTTGCTTGATACGTTAACTCTTATATTTTTCATCAAGAAATCATCTCTTTTTGTTGAAAATTCAACCACTTGGTTGAAAGTTGAACTAATTTGTTAAAAATTAATTATTTCGGTTGAAGATTCATAATTTTAGTTGAAGATTCATCTCTTTGTTTGAAAATTTAACTATTTTGTTGAAATTAAAAAAAAAATTAATGTTTTATATTTTGTTATTAGAAAATTGATAGATTTGGTTGAGAGTTCATGTATTTTGTCGAAAATTCGCATTTTTTAGTAGAAAATTAATCTTTTTGGTTAATAATTCTTATTGAATTCAATATTGTATCTATATTAATTTTATTAAAAAGAATTTATTCCCCTATTTTCGGGGAAAACACCTATTTACCCTGTTTTGAGAGTATTTTAGGCTTTGAGGTCTGAAATATTAAAATAAAAATTATTTTTTATTGATCGTACGAATTTTTTCGACTTTTTCAAACAAATTTGACTTTTTAAAGAAAAATGTAAATATGAAACTTTTAAAATTGAAATTCAAAACTAGAGAGAATAAATCTTAATTGGGAACATTAAAAACTCAATAATTTCTCATTAAAGCTTTATTCTGAGAAAATTTTTTCTTAATAGTGTTTGAAATGAAAACGATCTCTTTTAATTGAAAATTCGAACATTTGTTTGAAAATTCAATTATATTGTTAAAAAGTAATTTTTTGGTCAAATGCTCAAATTTTTGGTTGAACATTCTTTTTTTTTTTTGATAGAAAATTCAATCTTGTTGGTTGAAAATTCATCTTTTACGGTGGAAAAGTAATCTTTTTTGGTTGAAAATCTATCTTTCTAGGTTGAAAATGATTTTTTTTTTGAAAAATTGGTATTTTCGGCTTAAAAATGAAACTATTTGGTTGAAGTTTAATTTTTCGTTTGAAAATTCGATCGTTTGGTTGAAAATTCATCTTTGTAGGTTGAAAATTCAACTATTTGGCTAAAATTACAATTACTTTGTTAAAAATTCGTTTTTTTTTTAAAGTTCTCGATTTTGGGTTGAAATTTCTTCTCTTGTAGTTAAAAATTCAACTATTTTCTTGAAAATGCAATATATTTTGACTTGAAATCTTGGGAGTTTAAAGCGTTTCATATTGTATCTATGTTAATTTTATTGAAAAAAATTGATTCCCCTATTTTCGTGAAAAATCGCCCTATTTCTCCTGTTTCGAGATCATTTTTGCTGTGAATTATGAATTATGAAAAAATGAATAATGTAATATTCAAATTATACAGTCTCAAATTTAAAGCCTTCATTGTTGAGTAATTTCAAGTTTAAAGTTTAAAAAATGAATGTTCCTGATAAGAATGTTCAGAAAGAAATATTTTTAACACAGATTCGGAATCGTTCAAGCTGAGTAATTATTATTAAAAATTGTTTTAACTTTAAAGTTTATTTCGATTGTGCAAATATTTGAAAATCAATCTTAAAAAATTTGAGAGCGACTTTCTCTGGATTTTTTTAAATTTCATCTAATTTTATTTTATTTTATGTGAATAATATACGTTAGTATGTGGCAGTCCTGAGAAGAACAAAAAATCGCTTTAAAAGCGCTCAGTGAATTGAAATTTATGAAAAATTTCCAGTCTTTCGTCTTGTTTCGCTTCATATTTGTACATACGGTCTGTAGAATATTTACTTGTTCGCTACACTAGATTTAATTTCTAAGCCGAATCATTATAGTTAATCTTTAATGAACTTAGAATATTTTATTTTTAACAAATAGCATTTCCAGAATGGAGTTCATCTGGCCAGTGCACTCGCTGAGATTTATTTATATGATCCGTAGAAAATCACGCTAATATGCTTCTTTGTCTTTTACCAGTGTACATATTATATTAGCACGCCTAGAAGCTCTTTTTAATTAAAGGTACTCATTCTGCCAAAGCACTTTTGTTTCATTTATTGCACATTTACTGACGAACAAGCCCAGTTTTTAATCCGAATGCAGAAAAAAAATTGCGTGATTAACTTTCTTTTCGCTTCCTTTAATATTAAATTTCAATATTAAATTTCGTTTTTGTCTGCATTTATGGTATTTTAATTGCATGCCAAATTCGTAGCCTGATTGTCAACAATTTTGTTATTTACCTTAAATGTTGTTTATTGAAATTTTTAACAAATATATTTTCCAACAGCAGGGCTCGGAAAGGGTTACTTTTTTGATCCGCGGTTACTAAAAAGTTACTTATTTTATGAAAAGGTTACTTTTGGTTACATTTTTTGCCCGAAATGAATTCATTAATCGTATTATTTAAAAACTTGTGAAAAATGTAAAAATTCAAATTTTCTCAGTGAATTTGGCACTTTAGAGCCGGCCAAATTAGGGAAAAACAAAAAAAAAATTAGTTCGCATGTAAAACGTATAAAAAGGGCTATGAATTGAATTATTATGAATCCTGATAAAAATCGCAATTTAGCTAAATTTGCTAGTTTTTAAATTAAAATCTTTTTTGTTGAAATTTTAGTTTAAAATTCGTCTTTTTTGGTAGAAAATTATAGTTCTTAACTGAAAATCACCCTTTTGTTTGAAAATTCATAATTTTGTTTGAATTTACTGGTTGAAAATTCAACTGTTTTATAAAAATTGGTCTTTTTGGCTTAAAAACTCAACAATTTGGTTGAAAATATCCTTATTTGTTGAAAAATCGTCTTTTTAAAATGAATTTACTGTTTTTTATATTAAATTAAAATCTTTTTTGGTTATTGTTTTAACTATTAAATTTTTCGTTAAAAATTCATCTTTTTTAGTCAGAAAAATTTAACCATTTTGTTAAAAATTGAACTACTTGCTTAAACATACATTTTTTTTGAAGATTCATAACTTTGGTGGAAACTTCTTGTTTAAAAAGTATTTTCGGTTAAAAATTAAAATATTCCAGTTAAATATTTATCATTTTAGTTGAAAATTCATCATTTATGTAGGAAATAAAAATACTTGGTTGAAATTTAAACTCTTTTGCTACAATTTTTGTTTGTTGAAGATTAGTCGTTTTAATTAAAAAATTAATTTCTTGGGTTGAAAAATGAGCTGTTTCATTGAAAACTTCTTTTTTCTTTGAATGGTTTTCGGTTGAAAATTTTTTTTTTAGCTGAAAATGTAACTATTATTCCAGTCGAATATTCCATAATTTTAGTTAAAAATTCATCTCTTTGGTTGAACATTCATTTTTTGACTACAAATTTAATTATTCAATTTTTGGTTGAAAAATTATCTTTTTTAGTTGGAAATTCGTCTTTTTTGGTAGAAATTAGTCTTGTTGGTTGAAAATTCATCTTTTTGGTCAAAAATTCAATTATTCTAGTTGAAGATTCATCATTTCACTTAAAAATTCATCTTTCTGATTTAAAATTCAACTATTCCAGTTAAATATTCACAATTTTATTTGAAAATTCATCACTTTGTTCGAAAATGTAACTATTTTTTTGAAAGTTAGTTTTTTTGTTGAACGAAATTTTTTTAATTGAAAATTTAACTTATTCCAATTGAAAATTCTATAGTTGTAGTTAAAAAACCATCTGTTTGGTTAAACATTAATTTTTGTAACTTGAAATTGAATTATTTAAGTTTAATCTTCAAATTAATCTTTCTTTTTGGTTCCGAGCCCTGCAACAGGGAATTTTCCAAATTTTTAGAAAAAAAATCTATCCAATCACTTGAAATATTAATTTTATATCACATGATATAATACAATTTAAAAATATCTACCTTTTATCTGTTTTAAATATTTAATACAAATTTAAAATAAGTTTGATTTAAACTTTTTTTAAATGTTAAGTTTAATTGGTAAGTTTTTAAATTATGATATTCAGTCTACAATGCGTAATTCTAAAATCTTTTGTTTAACAAATTTTCCATTTTTAAGCATATATTTTTAATTTAAAGAATTTGAAATTGCAGTTTTGAAGGCTTAATTGAAAATTAAAAATAGTTTGAAATTGAAAATTTTGGATGAAAAATGTTTTTAGTTAATCAACTTTTAATATAAATTAATTAATGATTTTCACTATTGAACTGTACTTTAAGTGTTAAAAAGTGAATAATAATTAATTTTACGAGGCATTTCTGAATCTGTTCACAATTAAAGATTGAAAATTTATAAACTGCTTTCAATTTTAAATTAATTTCAAATTTATAGATTCACATTTAAACGCTTTTATCAAATTTAAAATCCAATTCAGATGTTATTTCAATCTAAAATATTTTTTAATTAAGAAAAAGAATTTTTTTAAATATTTACCAGTGTTTGACTGTTTATTTAAAATGAGTAATTATAAATCAAAAAATATTTAGAGAGCTCAATTTAAACTTTCAAAGTTACAATTTTAATTGTTCTATTTAAAAAGTTTTTATTATTGAGTGAAATTGTTGAATTTTGACGTATCAATAACAGTTCAACAATTATTCATTGAGAAAAAAATAGAGTAAGTTTAAGAGATATTTAGAAGTTTTGAAAAGATTCAAACTTAATTAAAAACTTGACAAGATTTCAAAAAATTAAAAACAAAATATAGATTTTTGAAGATTTCAAAACAAAAATTTTGAAGCTTTTTAAAAATTTGGAGAAAAAAAATTTCCTACGATTCCTGGGAAAGTTTTAAATGATTTTTTATTTTGAAAAATTAATTTTAAGAGAATATTTAAAAAATTTTAGAAACAAAAACAAATTTTGAAGAATAAATACAAGTTGAACAATTCTTAATTTAGAAAAAATTCGAGTAAGTTTGATAGATATTTAGAAGTTTTGAAAAGATTAAAAAATAATTGTAAACTTGAAAATATTTCAAAAAAATTGTTAACAAAATGTAGATTTTTTAAGAATTCGAACAAAAAATTCTAAAGCATTTTAAGCATTTTGAAAGATATTTAATAAATAAAAAAGTGTTATGGAGATTCCCACGAAAAGTGAAAATTATTGTTTATTTTGTAAGATTAATTTTAAGAGAATATTTTAAAATATTTCAAAAAATTTCCGAAATTATCCAAAAATAATCGGGAAGATTTTAAAGCTATTTTTTAAGTTTGCAGTTATTATTTTCAATTCTAAGAAAAATTTGAAAAGATTCCAAGAAATTGAAAACATAATTTACATTTTTAAAGATTTTAAAATAAACATTTGAAACTTTTTAAGGATTCTGAAAGGTCTTAAGATATTAAATTTTTTTTTAAGATTTCTGTGAAAATTTAAATTAAAAATTATTTTTTGAAAAAGTGTTTGAAATTGAAATTTTTTGATAAAAAACGTTTTTTTATCAACTATAAATATAAATTAATTTATGATTTTAAAAATGTAACTTTAATTTAAGTATTAAAAAATGAAAAATAATTGAATTTACAAAACGATGACTTCCAATTAATATTAAATATAATATGATATTTTAATGTATAAATAATAATTGAATACTCATTATTCATTAATTTATGAAATTTCGAGTAAGTTGAAATGATTTCAAATAATTTAAAACAAAATCTCAATTTTTGCAGATTTCGAACAAAAAATGTAAAAGCTTTTTAATAAATGTGAAAGGTTTCATAATAAAAAAATTTTCTTAAGATTCCTAGGAAAATTAAAATAATTTGTTATTAAAAAAAAAATTCATTTCACGAGAATATTTAAAAAGATTTCCAAAAATGTCAACAGAAAAATCTGGAAGGTTTTAAGGCATTTTTTTTTATTTTGCAGAACTAAAAAAATTTTAGGAAAAATTCGAATCATTTTAAAAGATATTTAGAAGTTTGGAAAAAAAATTCAAAAATTATTTTAAATAAGAAAATATTTTAAAAAATTTAAAAGAAAATTTATATTTTTATAGATTTTGAAATAAAATTTTGAAGCCATTTAGGCATTTTGATTCCTGGGAAAATTTGAAATCATGTTTTATTTTGAAAAAATAATTTTAGTGAGTATATTTAAAATATTCCAAATAAAACCAAATTTGTATGTATATTTAATGAATAAATAACAATTGAACACTTATTAATTTATAAAAAATTCGAGTAAGTTGAAACAATTTTAAGTAATTTAAAAGAAACCGTAGATTTTTGCAGATTTCGAGTAAAAATTTCGAAGCCTAGTGAGAATTGTGAAAGGGTTCATAATAAAAAAAACTTTCTTAAGATTTCTCGGAAAATTGAAATTGATTTTTTATTTTGAAAAAATAATTTTAAGAGAACATTTAAAAAGATTTAAAAAGAATCGAAATTGTCAAGAAAAAAATCTGGAAGATTTTAAGGCAATTTTTCTAATTTTGCAGGATTTAAAAAAAAATTTAAGTAAAAATTTGAATCATTTAAAAAGATATTTAGAAGTTTTAAGAGAATTTCAAAAATAATCAAAAATTTGAAAAGATTTCAAATTTTTTTAAACAAAATGTAGATTTTTGAAGATTTTGAAGTAAAATATTGAAGCTATTTAGGCATTTTGAAAGGTTTTAAGATAATAAAAGAAATTTCTTGATACTTCTGGGAAAATATGAAATGATTTTTCATTTAAAAAAATTAAATATAATTTTAAGGGAATATTTAAAAATATTTCAAAGAAAAACAAATTTTGATGTAAAAATCACAATGGAACAATGATTTGAAACTACTTTTAATAAAAATAATTTAACTTCTAATTTAAAAAGTTTTCAGTTCAAAAAATTTAATTGTTCAATTTTTAATTTTTCCACCTTAAAAATGCCTAAAATGATATAATTTTGAAAATTTACAAATTTATTGATTCATTCTTCAATTTAAAGCATTGAAAATGATAACGTGGAATTATAAAAGTGAAAAATTTCAAATTTTACAGTTTAACGGCATTTAATTTTTTAATTTCATTGACCGTGAAAAATTTTTGCAACCTGGGAAAAAACCGGGAAATGACGGGGAATTTTTTTCTGTGTTCAAAACTTGGAACAAGGAATTTTTGACATGATACGGGAATTTTGGAAAAGTATTTTTATTCTAATTTAGAAGAAGGGAATTGAAAAAAATCCCTGTTCCAAGTCAGAATTCGTTACAATTTAAAACATTTTCATACAGGGAATTTCCATAAAAAGTTATTTACAATGCTTATAATTAATTAAATTGTAAATTTGACAAATACATATATTAATTAATTTTTATTTTATAATTTAATTTATTATTAATTTTAATAATATTTGAATTGGAACAGGGAATCTTCACCATCGAACAGGAATTTTGGAAAATAATTTTTATTCTGATTTAGAAGAATTGAACTAAGAAAAATTCCTGTTCAAATTTAGAATTATAATTCTTTAAAAAAATTTCCTTTTCCAAATCAGAAATCTTTTAAATCTTTCAAAATATTTATTTATTTTCTTTCAAAATAGTTCGAAATCATTCAAATATTTTAAACTCTTTTAATTGAATATTCTGAATTCCTTGAATATTCTGCATTCCTTAAATATTTCGAATTCTCTAAATGCTCTGGAATTCCTAAAAATCTCCGAATCTCCTGGAATATTTGGAAATTTTCTGAATTCTGAAAAAATCTCTGAATTCCTTGATTTCCCTGAATTCTTTGGCTATTCTGAATTCTTGAAATTCCTTGAATTCTCTGAATTCCCTAAATGCTCTGGAATCCCTAAAAACCGTAGAATATCCTGAATTTCTTGAATATTCGGAATTTATTGAATTCCGTCAACATTTTCAATTTTCTGAAATCCGAAAAAATCTCTGAATTGCTTGATTTCCCTGAATTTTTGAAATTCCTCGAATTTTGTAATTCTTGAATTTCCTTGAATATTCGTAATTCCTTGAATTCTCGAAATTCCCTAAGTGCTCTGGAATCCCTGAAAATCTCTAAATATTCTGAATTCCTTGAATATTCGGAATTTATTGAATCCCTGAAATATTTTTTTCTGAATTTGGAATTCTCTGAATTCCGAAAAATCTCACAATTCCTTGATTTCACTGAATTCCTTGAATTCTCCAAAATCCTTGAATAATCGGAATTCTCTAAATTCCTGAAATTCCTTGAATATTCGGCATACCCTGAATTCTCTGAATTCCTTAAATTCTCTGATATCCTTAAATTCGCGGTAATCCTTGAAATCCTTGAATGACTTGAATATCCTGAATTCATTAATTTCCCTAAATGCTCTAAAATCCTGAATTTCTTGAAAATTCCAAATTCCCTAATTCTCTGAATTCTTAAAAATCTCTGAATTCCTGGATCTGAAAATCTTGAATAATCGGAATTCTCTAAATTCTCTGAATTCACTAAACTCCTTGAATTCCTTAAATATTATGAATTCCTGAAATTTCTTTTAATTCCTTTAATATTCTGAAATGCCTTTAATTCTCTGAATTTCTTAAATTCCTGGAATTCCTTTAATTCTCTGAATTTCTTAATTTCCTGAAATTCCTTTAATTCTCCGAATTTCATAAATTCCTGAAATTCCTTTAATTCTCTGAATTTCTTAAATTCCCTAAATGCTTGGAATCCCTGACAATCTCTGAATATTATGAATTTCTTGAGTATTCGGAAATCATATCTGAATTCTTTGATTTTCCTGAATTCCTTGAATATTCTAAATTCTTGAAAATCTCCGAATTCCTTGATCTGAAAATTTTGAATAATCGGAGTTCTCTAAATTCACTAAACTCCTTGAATTCCTTAAATATTCTGAATTCCAAAAATTCTGTGAATTTCTTAAATTCCTTTAATTCTCCGAATTTCTTAAATTCCTGAAATTCCTTCAATTCTCTGAATTTCTTAAATTCCTTTAATTCTCTTAATTTATTAAATTCCTGAAATTCCTTTCATTCTCTGAATTTCTTAAATTCCTCAAATTCCTTTAATTCTCTGAATTTCTTAAATTCCTTTAATTCTCAGAATTTCTCAAATTCCTGAAATTCCTTTAATTCTCTGAATTTCTTAAATTCCTTTAATTTCTTAAATTCCTTTAATTCTCTGAATTTCTTAAATTCCTTTAATTCTCTGAATTTCTTAAATTCTCTGAATTTCTTAAATTCTCTGAATTTCTTAAATTCCTTTAATTCTCTGAATTTCTCAAATTCCTGAAATTCCTTTAATTCTCTGAATTTCTTAAATTCCTGAAATTCCCTGAATTCACTAAACTCCTTGAATTCCTGAAATTCCCTTAATTCTCTGAATTTCTCAAATTCCTTTAATTCTATGAATTTCTTAAATTCCTTTAATTCTCTGAATTTCTTAAATTCCTTTAATTCTCTGAATTTCTTAAATTCCTTTAATTCTCTGAATTTCTTAAATTCCTGAAATCCCCTGAATTCACTAAACTCCTTGAATTCCTTAAATATTCTGAATTCCTGAAATTCCTTTAATTCTCTGAATTTCTTAATTTCCTGAAATTCCTTTAATTCTCCGAATTTCATAAATTCCTGAAATTCCTTTAATTCTCGGAATTTCTTAAATTCCCTAAATGCTTGGAGTCCCTGACAATCTCTGAATATTATGAATTCCTTGAATATTTGAAATTCTCCTAATTGTGAAAATTATCTGAATTCTTTGATTTTCCTAAATTCCTTGAATATTCTAAATTCTTGAAAATCTCTGAATCCCTTGAATTCTCTGTAATCCTTGAATATTTGGAATACTCCTTATTCTCTGAATTCCTTGAAATCTCTGAAATCCTGTAATTTTCTAAATTCTTTGAATTCTGTGAATTCCCAAAATGTGCTGGAATTTCCGAAATCCTTGAATTTCCTGAATTCGTTGAATATTTGCAATTCTCTGAATTCCTTAAATATTCTGCAATTCCTTGAATTCTCGAAATGCTCTAAAATCCCTGAAATTCTCTTAATTCCTTGAAATCCTTGAATTAAAGCAATATCCTGAATTATCGAATATTCTCAATTCCTCGATTATCTGAAATTTCCTGAATTCCTTCCAAATCCAAATCCAAAGACCAAATTTGAAATATTTTAAAATGTTTAGAAAATTCTTCAAATCTTTAAAAATTGTTCAAAATAATTTAAAAAACTTAAACTCTTTTAAAAAGATCCGGAAAGATTAACAAATGACCTAGAGAAACCCGAGAAATGACCGGGAATTAAAAATCCTCCATGGGGTACCGTAAAGCGGGGCTAAGCGGGACAAAAAACGGGGAAAGCGGGACACAGAAAATCTTGAATTTCGCGATTTATAATTAATTTGTTATGTTGGAAAACGGGTGGAGAGTGGGGTAAATTGGGTGTCTCGCTTCACCCCACATGTCCCGCTTAGCCCCGCATTACGGTGGACACCCAGATTATTTTTTTTTTTAATCACTAAATAAGTGAGTGAAAATCGTCGTTGGAAAATCCAAAGTGGAACTTCTTCTGTTCGCAGAATAACAGTGTCTATGACTCGACCCAGTTCGACGTGAGTGCAACACCAGTCAACCCGCTTTATGCGGCATCGCTGCAAAGTCCAGATAGCATCACCGGGTACAGTATAGACGGCCAAGAGACGCACACTCATACCAATGGTTATCAGCAATGAACGTGGCTTCATATTCTAAAATCTCTTCCACAAGAGCAAGAGAAGTTTTGGGTACATTTGTTACCCCTTGGATGCATACTCCTAACTGAGAAAGAACTTTACAAATTCTGTTGTAAAGAAAAGCGAGTATTCAGTGACATGAATAGTTGTACTACGTTATCGACTATCCAGTACCGGCCTTGGGGGGGGGGGGGCATGAAAGTTGTAAGCAAATAGGGGCGCCAAGCGCCTGACCCAATAGGGCGCCCCTCCCGCCTCTCCGCCAATGAGATTGAGGCCGGAACTGCGCCTGTCCAGCGAGGAGAAATTTACTCAAAGTCCAGATGGTGCATTTCCCCCACCACTTTTATCTGCTCGTTTGAGAGAGCTCGGTTGGTTACTGTCGTGAAGGAGAGTGGGAAGTAGAGAGTGGAGGGGGATCATTCACATCTGCAATTTGAGTCGTTTCAACGAAAATTCCTGGAATTTCTCCTCGCTGGACGGGCCTGATATATGGGAACGAATCGGTTTCTTGTAAAAAAAATACAGTATTGGTTGTAACGTTTTAGATTTGTAGTTCTGTAAAGAAGTCGGTATCTCCATGTTAAAAAAGCTGATGTTGGTTTTTACTAGACATAATACACTCCGATTTATTATATTATTTTGAATTTTTTTTATATTCACATTCAATTCTTTGCATTCTTTTGAATTTTTTTAACTTCTTTGACATTTTTTGAATTCCTCGGAATTCTCTGAACTCTCGGAATTCCTTCGGTTTCCTGTATTTCTTCAATTTCCTGAATTCTTTCAATTTTCTAGATGCTCTGAAATCCCTGACATTCTCGGAATTCCTTGAAATCTTTTGAATTCCTTGAAATTCTCAGAACTCATTGAAGTCCTTGAATTTGGTGAATTTTTGTAAATTTCTGGAATTCCTTCGATTTCCTGTATTTCTTCAATTTCCAAAATTCCTTTAAACCTCTAAATACTCTAAAATCCATAAAAATCTTTAATTTACCTGAAATCTTTGAATTTCTTGAATATTCCTAATTCCCGAAATTCTCTGAATTCCCTAAAAATCTCTAAATATCCTGAATTCCTTAAATATTCGGAATTTATTGAATTCCTTCAATATTTGGAATTCTGAATTCTGGAATATTCTTAAATTTCGCTGAAAGTCTTAAATATTCTGAATTCCTAAAATTCCTTGAATTCACTGAATTCCCTAAATGCACTCTTGGAATCCCTAAAAATGTCTGATACCTGAATTCCTTGAATATTTGGAATTCCTTGATTACTCGGAATTTATTAAATT
The DNA here is from genome assembly GCA_932195095.1 of Andricus curvator. NCBI lineage: Eukaryota > Metazoa > Arthropoda > Insecta > Hymenoptera > Cynipidae > Andricus > Andricus curvator. The sequence continues at coordinate 336,470 of CAKNYM010052483.1, read as the reverse complement.
CCTTGAATTCTCGGAATTTATTAAATTCCTTGAATTTTTGGAATTCTCTGAATTCTGAAAACTCTAAATTCATTAATTTGCCTGAATTCTTTGGCTATTCTGAATTATTAAAATTCCTTGAATATTCGTAATACCTGGAATTTCCTAAATTCTCTGAAATCGCTTAAATTCTCTGAATTACCTCAAATCTTCGAATTCTCTAGATTCTGATTTCCCTAAAATCCCTAAATGTTCTAATTTCCGTGAATTCCTTGAACATTCTGAATTCCTGAAATATTATGAATTCCAGAAATTCCTTGGATTCTCTGAATTCCCTAAAAACCTCTGAACTCCCTAAAACCCTCTGAATATCCTGAATTCCTTGAATATTCGGAATTTATTGAATTCCTTCAATATTTGGAATTTTCTGAATTCTCTGAATCCTTTGACGATTCTGAATTCTTGAAATTTCTTAAATATTCGTAATTCCCTGAATTTTCTGTATTTTCTAAATTCCCTAAATGCTCTGCAGTCCCTGAAATCTTTAAATATTCTGATTGCCCTGAAATTCTTAAATATTTTGAACTCCTGAAATTCCTTTAATCCTTTGAAATTCCTCTGGAATCCCTAAAAATCTCTGAATATCCTGAATTCCTTCTATATTTGGAATTTATGGAATCTCTAAATTTCGAAAACTAATTCCTTGATTTCCCTGAATTCCTTGAATTCTCTAAAGTCCTTAAATAATGAGAATTCTCTAAATTCCTGAAATTCTATGAATATTCTGTACACCCTGAATTCTCTGAATTCCTTCAATTCTCTTAAATCCTTGATCTCTCGGAAATCCTGGAATATTCTGAATTCCTTAAATATTCTGAAATTCCCTGAATTCCTTGAATTCCTGAAATCTGATTCCTTGATTTCCCTGAATCCATTGAATTCCTTGAATTCCCTAAATGCTCTCAATTTCCTGAAATCTTTAAATTACTGTAACATCCTAAATTCCTTGGATATTCGGAATTCCCTAAATTCCTGAAAATCTTTGAATTCAATAAATTTGCTAAAATCTGGAATATTATGGATTTCTTAATTATTTGGAATTTCCTGAATTCTTTGAATATTTGGAATTCTCTGAATTCCAAAAAATCTCTAAATACCTTTATTTCTTCGAATTCTTTGAATATTCTGAATTCTTGTAATTCTTCGAATTCTTTACAATCCTTGAATTCTCTGAAATCCTTGAATTCTCTGAAATATTGAATACTGAATTCCTTGAATTCTTGGAAATCTCTGAATTCCTTGAGTTCCATAAATGCTCTAAAATCCCTAAAATTCTCTCAATTTACTGGAATCTTTAAATTACTGTAACATCCTAAATTCCTTGGATATTCGGAATTCTCCGAATTCCAAAAAATCACTAAATACCTTAATTTCTTTGAATTCTTGGAATATTCTGAATTCTTGAAATTCTTCGAATTCTTTGAATTATTTAAATTCCTTGAATTCTCTGAAATATTTAAAACATAATTCTCTGAATTCTTGAAAATCTCTGAATTCCTCGAATTCTTTTAATATTCTGAATTCTTGAAATTCTTCGAATTCTTTGAATTCTTCAAATTCCTTGAATTCTCTGAAATATTGAAAACTGAATTCTCTGAATTCTTGAAAATCTCTGAATTCCTTGAATAATCGGAATTCTCTGAATTCCTGAAATTCCTTGAATATTAGGTGTACCCTGAATTCTCTGAATTCCGTAAATTCTCTAAAATCATTGAACTCTCTAAAATCTTTGAATATTCTCAAATTCCTTAAATTATATAAATGCTACGAAATCCCTGAAATTCCTTGAATTCCCTGAAGTCTTTGAATTTCTTGAATTCCTTGAATCCTCTCAATTCGTTGAATTCCTGGAATATTCTGAATTCCTGAACATATCCGAATTCTTTAAAATCCTTCATTTTTCTGAAATTCTTGGTTATCCTCAATTCCTGGAATATTTTAATTCCCTGAATGCTCTTAATACCTTGAATTCCCTAAATACTCTGAAATCCTTAAAATTCTCTGAATTCCCTAAAATTCTATGAATCCCCTGAAATACTCTGAATTCCCTGATATCCTTGAATATCCTGAATTCCTAGAAATTCGGAATTTCCTTAATTCTTTGAATTCCTTGAATTCTCTAAAATCCTTGAATATTCTGAATTCTTGAAATTCCTGGAATTACCTGAATTCCCCAAATATTCTGAATTCTGTGAAATCCCTGTATTATTTCAATTGATCACGCTTACCCTGAAAGGGAAATGGCTTAATGGTATACTGATCTGAATTCCTCTGAATTTTTTACATTATTTGGAAGTTCTTGGAAGATGATGAGGGAATTCCACGAATTCAAGTAATTCAAATAATTTTACTTTTTCAGGGAATTTAGTAAGTTTAGACGAATTCAAGGAATTCAGAGAATTTAGAGGAATTCGGACATATGAGAGAATTCGGAGGAATTCATGGAAGTGAAAAGAATTCAATGTGAATTAAAAGAAATTCAAGTGTATTAAAAATAATTTTAAATACTATACTAAACCAGAGAGTCCTAATTACTAAACTTGTCGTGCTGAAAGAGGTTTTTTCAACATAGAGGTATCGAAGTGTATACTATTCTATTTGAAAAGACACTCAACTCCCGATATAAGAACCCTCGGTTTACGACAATCCAAGAAATTATGGCCTCCGCAGATTCGTGATGAAAGGAGCCGCGGGACCGAAATACAGGCGGTGCTCAATGATGCGTGACAAACAGCTCAAGGGCCGCACTCTGCGCGCATTAGTTGCATCAGGTTGCATCATGCGTCCAAATCCAACCGAAATGATTAATGCGGCCCTGTCTCTTTAAGTTTGGATTCCCCGGATTTAGGATCAAGGCCAAGGCAAGTTATGCCCGAAACCGATCTTATATCGGGAGTTGAGTGTAGTTTGAAAAAAGAACAACTAATGATCAGCAATTGGTGATACTGATAAATAAGATAAGGTATTTCAGAGACGACAGATCTGATACGTTACTCTGATTTTATTAAATCTGCAAACCTGAATATTTTTGTACCTTTAACTTACAGTTTACATATGAAGCCAGTAAGTTTTCATCGAACCTTTCTAGTCCTCACCATAGCTGTAAAATCGCGGGATGGTATTTCTAGATTTAACGAATGAACAAGTATAAATTAGAAGATAAGTGGTGAAAAGTATTTACTTGCCTAGAACTTAATTTTAAGAAAATCTCGAATATCCGATTCGAACAAATTTAATTTAATTATTTACAAACACTAGTTGCGACAAAATTGTTATTTAATTTAGTGCTCCGCGCATGACCGGTTAAATGTTTAAACTATTCGAGTAATTTCTAAGTTTAACAATCTCTCTAGCAATCACCCCAGGTGAAGAGCTTCACAAAGTCATCAAATCATTGATAACCCAAAATACGCAAACTAATTCGAATTGTTTAAACATTTAACCAGTCATTCGGTTAAACTTTCCATCGTTTTTATTTATTATTTTTTCAATTTAAACTTACTTTAGTTCAGGGTCTAAAATGCTGGTTAGACCGAAATCGAAAAGTGCAGATGAAAATTAACTTTATTTTCTAAGGAAAATTTGCAGTTTTCTTTCCTAATATTTTTAAAGTATTGCAAATGAGCTTAAATGTTTATTTAAACTATTATTCTGTAGTCTATAAATTATCCCTTTTTTCTCATTTTCTACTTAAATTCGAACTGAATTATTAGAGCCTAACAAGAGAATTAAACTATTTTTGGTTGAGCCAAGTCTTTTTGGTTAAATAGTCATTTTTGGTTGAGAATTCATCTTTTTTGGTTAAAATTTTTATTATTGATTTGAAAATTTAATTATTTTAATAAAAATGCAAAAATCCGGTTAAAAAGACTTCTTTTCGTTTGGAAATTTAAATATTTGGTTGAAAATTTGTCTTTTTGGGATGATAATTCATCAAAATTTAGTAATAACATTTTTTTTTTAATTTTTAAAAATAAGACAAATTTGGTTTTAAAGCCAACATTTTTGAAGGAAAACGGCCCTTTTTTGGTCATTTAATCCGGTCGAGTTTATTTGGTTGAAAATCAACATTTTGTTGAAAATTCATCTCTTTTGCTACAAATTTGATCTTTTCTGGTTAAAAATGAAACTGTGTGGTTGCAAATTAAATTTTTTGATGAAAAATCAACAATTTTTTCAAAATTTAATCCTTTTTGGTTGCAAAATCTACTTTTTTCTAGAAAATTCGTCATTTTGGGATGAAAATTCAACTATGATGGTAGAACAATCAACTATTGGTTCAAAAGTCAACAATTTGTTTTAAAATCATTTCTTGTGCGAGAAATTTAATCTTTTTTGGGTAAAAATGTTTGGTTGCAAATTTAATTATTTTTATGAAAATTCAACAATTTTATTAGAATTTAATCCTTTTTTGTTGAAAATTTTATTGTTTTTTCTACTATTGATTCAAAAGTCAACAATTTGGTTTAAAATTCATTTCTTGGGCTAGAAATTTGATCTTTTTTGGTTAAAAATACAACTGTTTGGTTGCAAATTAAATTTTTTGATGAAAAATCAACAATTTTTTCAAAATTTAATCCTTTTTTGATGGAAATTCTATTGTTTTTTGTAGAAAATTCGTCATTTTAGAAAGAAAATTCAACTATTGATTCAAAAGTCAACAATTTGTTTGAAAATTCATCTCTTGCTAGAAATTTGATCTTTTTTGGTTAAAAATGCAACCGTTTGGTTGAAAATTTAGTTAATTTTACGAAAGTTCAACATTTTTGTTAAAAAGTTTTCCTTTTTGGTGGAAAATTAAAATATTTTTTGAACATTCATCTATTTGGATGAAAATGAACTTTTTTGTTGAAAATTCTGACCTCTGGCTAAAAATTTGATCTTTTTTGGTTAAAAATGAAACTGTTTGGTTGCAAATTTGGTTAATTTTATGAAATTTCAACAGTTTTGTTAAAAAGTTTTTCTTTTTGGTTGAAAATGGAAATATTTTTTGAAAATTCATCTATTCGGATGAAAATGAACTTTTTTGTTGAAAATTCTTCTCTCTGGCTAGAAATTTGATCTTTTTTGGTTAAAAATGAAACTGTTTGGTTACAAATTTAATTATTTTTATGGAAAGTTCAATTATTTGGATGAAAATTCAACCATTTTTTTAAAAAATCTTTATTTTTGGTTTTAAATTAAAATCTTTTATTGAAAATTCATCTCTGGACAGAAACTTAATTTTTTTGGTTGAAAATTCGACTATTTGGTTGAAAATTGATTTTTTTTGATGAAAATTCAACAATTTTGTTGAAAAGTCATCCTTTTTTTGTAATTTCAACTGATTTGTTGCAAATTCATAGATTTGGTTGAAAATTACGTTTTTTGATGAAAATTTGACAATTTTTTTGAAAATTCACCTCTTTTGTCAGAAATTTGATTTTCTGTATGGTAAAACTTCAACTTTTTGGGTTGCAAATTTAATTATTTTTATGAAAATTAAACAATTTTATCAAAAGGTCATCTCTTTTTGGTAGCAAGTTTAACTGTTTTGTTGAAAATTCACCTGTTTGTCTGAAAATTAACTTTTTTGTTGAAAATTCATCTCTCGGCTTTAAATTTGATCTTTTTTGATCAGAAAATGCAACTTTTTGGTTGCAAGTTCAATTATTTTAATAAAAATTAAACAATTTTGTTAAAAAGTCTTTCTTTTTGGTTTAGAATTAAAATCTTTTATTGAAAATTCGTCTCTTTGGGTTGAAAATTCCATTATTTGTTCGAAAATTAACTTTTTTGGTGAAAATTAATGTCTTTGGCTAGAAATGTTATATTTTTTGGTTAAAAATGCAAACTGGTTGAAAATTAATTTGTTGTAAATGAGGATTGAACTATTTTCTTAACATATTGTATTTTTTGGTTGAATTCAACTATTTTTTATTAAAAATTTTTTTTATAGAAATATTAATTATTACATTTTTCGCGGAAAATTAATTTTTTTCCTTTAAAAATTTAACTTTTCCATTTTTGGATCGAAATTTTTTTTTCAGATGAAAATTCAACTATTAGGCTGAAATTTAAACTATTCTGTTAAAAATTAATTTTTCGATTGAAAATTTATCTTTTTTAGTTGAAAAAATCAACTTCTTAGTTTAAAGTTAAATCACTTGGTTAAGAATTAATTTTTTGGATGAAAATTCATCTTTGTGGCTGAAAATTGAACTATTTTGTTGAAAATTGATTTTTTTTCGAAACTGAAAATTAAACTATTTTAGTTTTTGTAGAAAATTGATCTTTTTTAGTTAAAAATTCCTCTTTTTGGTGGAAAATTCATGAATATTGTTGAAGAATTTACTTTTTTGGTAAAAAATTGATCATCTTGGTTAAAAATTAATCTTTTTAGTTGAAAATTGAACTACTGGGTTAAAACTTCATCTATTTTGTTTATAAAGTTATTTTAAATAGAAAAAAAGATTTTAAATAGAAAAAATAATTCAAAAACGATGGAAAAATTAACCACCATGAATTTTTTTTATCATTACTATTATATATCATCGACACAGGTCGCTGATCAATCTCTCTAGCAATCACCCCAGGTGAAGAGCTTCAAAAAGTCATCAAACTGATTCAAATTGTTTAAACATTTAACCGGTCAAATGCGGAGCACTCATTTAATAAAATCGACCTTGATGAAATATAATTTTATTCAAAAATGTGCAATTTAAAGTACTTTTCTCCGCGGATGTGGTAGTAACATGAAAACAACGATTGTGGGTATGGGATTATAATTATTTCTAGTATTTATTTTTTACGTATTAAGTTACGTGACTCGGGTCTAGATCAATTTCTGTACATTTGATGTTAACTTGAACAAAGTTGAAGTTCACTTTTTCTGTGAATAAGCTTTGTCTTTTTTTTTATTTTTTTTTTATTTTACGCAACGAGAGAATGCTACCGATCGACAGTATTCTGCCTGTAGCAAAAGGAGAAAGGAGAAAGTGAAACTATTCTTTGCTTTTCCACCTCAAGTCTTTAATTTATTGACTTAAATCTAAGTTAAAATTTGGTTGCAGGTTTCGAATCATTCTCTGGATGCGTAATTTAAAATAATCTTTCGTACTGATTATCGTGTTTATAAAAGTTGTACAAACTCATATAAAGTCGTAAAGAATTTAATATTAGATCAGACTTCACAGTCTTTCCCCTATTTCCCCTTTTTTGAAAGAATTTTTCTTTTTGCATTATATTTTTTGTTCAGAATTCATATTTTGATTCAAAATTGTACTGTTTGGTTGAACATACAACTATTAAAAAAAGTCACCTTCTTTGGTCGAAAATTAAACTGCTTGGTTAAAAGTTCAACTATTCGGTTAACAATTCATTTTATTGGTTTAAGATTTAACTTTTTTGTTGAAAATTCTTCTTTTTCTGGTTTAAAATTCTTCTTTTTTGGCTGAAAATTTAAATATTCCATTTTTGGTTGAACATGGATCGCTTTTAGTTAAAAATTAAACTGTTTTGTTGGAAATCCATCTTTTTGATTGAAACATAATAATTTTTAATTTCTATTATATTTTTGGTTCAGAATTTGGTAGAAAATTTAATTATTTTGCGGACAATTCAACTATTTTAATAAAAAGTCACCCCTTTGGTCGAAGATTTAACTATTTGGATAAAAGTTCAAGTATTTAAAAAAAAAATTTTATTAGTTAAAGATTGAACTGTTTTGTTAAAAATTAGTTTTTTTTGTTGTTGGAAATTATGTATTTGAACTAAAAATTTAACTATTCAATTTTTGTTAAAAATTGATTGCTTTTATTTAAAAACCAACTGTTAGGTTTAAAATGAACTTTTTTGTTAAAAATTTATATTTTAGGATTAAAAATTAAATTGTTATGTAGAAAATTCGTCTTTTTTTGTGAAAATTCAACGGTTTTGTTGAAAATTCGTCTTTTTGGTTGAAAGTTAATTCTTTTCAATTGAAAAGTCTACTATTATATTATTAGTTCAGAAATTATCTCTTTCATTTAAAAATTCTACTATTTAGTTGAAAATTTAATTATTTTGTTGAAAATTCAATTATTTTATGAAAAAGTCACCCATTTGGTCGAAGATTCAACTATTTGGTTAAAAGTTCAACTATTTAAAAAAAAAAAAATTTGTTTAATTTATTTTTTAGTTAAAGATTTAACTTTTTCGTTGAAAATTCGTTTTTTTTTGGGTTGAAAATGATGGGTTTTAAATAAAAATGTTACTATTCCATTTTTGGTTAAAAATTGATTACTTTTATTTAAAAATTCAACTGTTAGGTTGAAAATGAACTTTTTTGTTAAAAATCTATATTTTAGGATTAAAAATTGAATTGTTATATAGAAAATACATTTTTTTTTTGAAAATTCAACTATTTTGTTGAAAATTCGTCCTTTTGGTTGAAAGTTAATTCTTTTCAATTGATAAGTCTACTATTATATTTTTAGTTCAGAAATCATCTCTTTCGTTTAAGAATTCTACTATTTAGTTGAAAATTTAATTATTTTGTTGAAAATTCAACTATTTTATTAAAAATTTATTTTATTAGTTAAAGATTGAACTTTTTCGTTAAAAAATCGTTTTTTTTTTGTTTGAAAATTATGGTTTTATCTAATAATTTAACTATTCCATTTCTGGTTAAAAATTGATTGCTTTTATTTAAAAACCAACTGTTAGGTTGAAAATGGACTTTTTTGTTAAAAATTTGTATTTTAGGATTAAAAATTAAATGTTTATGTAGAAAATTCGTCTTTTTTTTTTAATTCAATTATTTTGTTCAAAATTCGTCTTTTTGGTTGAAAGTTAATTCTTTTCAATTGAAAAGTCTACTATTATATTATTAGTTCAGAAATTATCTTTTTCATTTAAAAATTCTACTATTTAGTTGAAAATTTAATTATTTTGTTGAAATTTCAACTATTTTATGAAAAAGTCACCCATTTGGTCGAAGATTCAACTATTTGGTTAAAATTTCAACTATTTAAAAAAAAATCTATTTTTTAACAAATTTATTTTATTTAGTTAAAGATTTAACTTTTTCGTTGAAAATTCGTTTTTTTGGGTTGAAAATGATGGGTTTTAACTAAAAATGTAACTATTCCATTTTTTGTTAAAAATAGATTGCTTTTACTTAAAAATTCAACTGTTAGGTTGAAAATGAACTTTTTTGGTTAAAAATTTATATTTTAGGATTAAAAATTAAATTGTTATATAGAAAATACGTCTTTTTCTTTTGAAAATTCAACTGTTTTGTTCAAATTCGTCTTTTTGGTTGAAAGATTTAAAAATTCTTTTTAATTGGAAAGTCTTCTATTATATTTTTGGTCCAGAATTAATCTCTTTCGGTTAAAAATGCTATTATTTGGTACAAAATTTAATTATTTTGTTGAAAAATCAACTACTTTATTAAAAAGTCACCCCTTTGGTCGAAGATTGAATTATTTGATTAAAAGTTCAACTTTTTTTTTTTTATTAGTTAAAGATTTTTAAGTTTTTTAACTAAAAATTTAACTATTCCATTTTTGGTTAAAAATTGATTGCTCTTATTTAAAAATTCAACTGTTAGGTGGAAAATGTACTTTTTTGTTCAAAATTTATATTTTAGGATTAAAAATTCAATTGTTATGTAGAAAATTCGTCTTTTTTTAAATTCAAGTGTTTTGTTGAAAATTCGTCTTTTTGGTTGAAAGTTCATTCTTTTTAGTTGAAAAGTCTACTATTATATTTTCAGTTCAGAAATTATCTCTTTCGTTTGAAAATTCTACTATTTAGTTGAAAATTTAATTATTTTGTTGAAAATTAAACTATTTTAAGTTTACTTTCAGGGCAGGAAATTTCGTTAAGGTTTATCATTTTTACATGCGGGAATTTAGGAAAATAATTTTAATATTGATTTATAAACAAATAATTTTTTACCGGAAAATTGAACTATTCTTTTCTTTTTGTGACAAATTGATACTTTTTAATTGAAAATTCATGTATTAAGTTGAAAATTAATTTTGTTGATTGACAATTCTTTATTTTTTGTGGAAAATTTAACTATTTGGTTAAAAATTCTACTTTTTGGGTTAAATTCGACTGTTTCCGATTCAAAATAAAAATATTTTAGGGTTTAGATATAATCTATTGCATTTTTTGTTGAGAATTAATCTTTTTTGATTGACAATTCAACTACTTGGTTAAAAGTTCAACTAATGTCTTAAAAATCTATTTTATTGGTTGTAGTTTTAACTTTTTCGATGAAAATTCTTTTTTTTTTGTGGTTAAAAATTAATTTTTTTCAACTGAAAATTTAACTATTCCATTTTTGGTTGAACTTTAATCGTTTTTAGTTTAAAATTCAAGTGTTTCGTTGAAAAATGATCGTTTTTAGATTAAAATTCAACTGTTTGGTTGGAAAATCGTCATTTTGGTTGAAAGTTAATTCCTTTTTAATTGAAAAGTCTACTATTATATTTTTGGTTTAGATTTAAGTTGAAAATTCAACTGTTTTGTTAAAAAATCGTCTTTTTTAGTTGAAAATTTATGTTTTTAATTAAAAAAACAACAATGTGTTTTAAAATTAATTTTTTTTGTAAAAGATTCATCTCGTTGGCTAAAAATATAACTATTTTGTTGCAAATTCGTTCGTTTTTGGTTGAAAATCAATTTTTTGAACCGAAAATTCTACTATTTCATTCCTGGTGAAAAATGTATGGTTTTTAGTTTAAAATTTAACTGTTTTCTTCAAAATTCGTCTTTTTAGATTGAAAATTAAAGTATTTTGTTGAAAATTCGTCTGTTTGAATAAAAAATTAATCTTGGTAGAAAATTCATCTTTTTAATTAAAAATATAACTATTCATTTAAAAATTAATTTTGTTGGTAAGATTATAATCTTGAAAATTTATTGTTTTGAGTTGAAAATTCAGCTATTGGATTAAAAATTAACTTTTATTTTGAAAATGCACATTTTCGGTTAATAATTCAACTGTTTTTTAGAAAATTCGTATTTCTTGATTAAAAATTCAACAGTTTTGTTGAAAATTCATCTTTTCTAGTTGAAAATTTATGTTTTTAATTTAAAAAACAACAATTTGTTTTAAAATTAATTTTTTTGGTAAAAAATTCATGTCTGGCTAAAAATTTAACTATTTGGTGGAAAATTCGTTTTTTTTTTGTTTGAAAATCAATTTCTTGAAAGGCAAATTTAACTATTCCATTTTTGGTTCAAAATTGATTGTTGTTAGTTGAAAATTTAGCTGTTAGGTTAAAAATTAACTTTTCTGTTAAAAATTCAACTTTTTTCAGAAAATTCGTATTTTTGGCTTTAAAATTCAACTGTTTTTTTGAAAATTCGTTAAAGATGACTAACAATTTGATGTTTGAAAACTCAATTTTTTTTGTAGACAATTCAATTATTTTGGTAAAAATCAACTGTTAGGTTAAAAATGATGTTTTTGGTTAAAAATTCATATTTTTGGATTGAAAATTCGTCTTTTTAAATTGAAAATTCGTCTTTTTGGATGAAAAATTAATTTTCTTGGTTGAAAATGATGAATTTTCAACCCAAAAAATTAATTTTTTATAGAAAATTCATATTTCTTGGTTAAAATTTCAACTGTTTTGTTGAAAATTCATCTTTTCTAGTTGAAAATGTATGTTTTTAATTTAAAAAACCACAATTTGTTTTAAAATTAATTTTTATGGTAAAAAATTCATCTTTCGCTAAAAATTTAACTATTTGGTGGAAAATTCGGTATTTTTTTTGTTTGAAACTATACTATACTGACTATTGAAACTATAGTTGAAAATTTAGCTGTTAGGTTAAAAATTAAATTTTCTGTTAAGAATTCAACTTTCTTTAGAAAATTTGTATTTTTGGCTTAAAAATTCAATTTTTTTATTGAAAATTCGTCTTTTTAAATTGAAAATTCAAGAATTTTGTTGAAAATTCGTCTTTTTGGATGACAAATTAATTTTGTAGGTTGAAAATTCATCGTTTGAATTAAAACTTCAACTATTTGTTTAAAAATTGTTTTTTTTTATAGATT